>LZPO01017684.1:0-20942 GCA_001675575.1 Neotoma lepida | reverse complement strand
TTACAAATCAAGTTCTTTTCGTGTCTCAGATAAGTTCTCAACATTATTAATCCTTTTTAACACATACAGGGAAGTTTTTGTTATTGTTTTGACAATTCTGTATATGTATGTAATGTATTTTAATTCTATTCTCCTATCATTACCTTGTTTTAGCCACTCCCTCTCCTACTTAACTCCTTACTTTCTTCTTCCTAATTAGCCTCCTCTCTACTTTAATGTCTTTGTGTGTATGTCTGTGTGTGGTGTGTGTGTGTGTGTGTGTGCGTGTGTGTCCCACTGAGTTTAATTAGGGTTGCTTGTGTGAGTGTGAGTGTAAACTTATTTACTAGAGCATGAACAACTTGCCAGTGGCTGTACCACTGAGGAAAATGTGTCCTCCTCTCCCGGCAACCATCAACTGAAAATACTAGCTCCTTGGGAGACTTTTATTCTTACAACATAAAAACATATATATATATATACATATATATACATATATATGTATATATATATATCAGTTGTTATATTGTTCTCCAGTTAATCTCTCAAATTCTATAAAACAAAATCCTTATTCTTTGCCCTGACATTCAAACTGTTCCTCACTGAAAAAAAAAAAATTGCACGTTTGCGTGCTTGTGTGGTATATGTGTATGTATGATTTTGTGAGGGATGCACATGCGTGTATGTGTACACATGTGTTTAGACCTGAGATTGAAGTCCAGTATCTTCCCTGATTGGTCTCCACATTATATAGTGAGACAGGATCTCATGTTGATCCCAGAGCTTGCCATTTTAACTATTCTGGCTAGCCAGCTTCTCCAAGGATTCCCTGTCTCTCCCTCCTATAAGCTGGAATTATAGGGAGTGTGCTGATTAAGTTTCGTCTAACTAGAGTTACTTGAGAAGAGGAAATCTTAATTGAGAGAGTGCTCCCATCCAGCTGGCCTGTAGGCAAAAGTGTGGGGGTGTTTTATTTAATAATTGATATGAGAGGGCCCAGCCCACTGTGGGAGTGCTGCCCTTGGGCAGGGAGGTGGTCTTGGCAGGCTGAGAGAGCCATGGAGAGCAAGCCAGTAAGCTGTGTTTCTCCCTGGTCTTGGCTTTAGTTTTTGCCCTCAGGTACATGCCCTGCTAGGTTCCTGCCTTGGTTTCCCTCAGTATTGGACTGTAACTGGGACATGTAAGCCAGGTAAACCCTTTCTTTCCCAGGTTTCTCTTGGTTGTGACCTTCATCACAGCAGTAGACAGTAAACCAGGACAGGAGGCTGCTGGACTTTGACCTTCACATGAATTTTGGGCCATGGTTCTCAACCAGTGGGTTACAACCCTTTGGGGAGTCAAATGGCCGTTTCACAGGGGTCCCCTAAGACCATCGGAAAATACAGATACTTACATTACAATTCCTAACTGTAGCAAAATGACAGTTCTGAAGTAGCAACGAAAATAATTTTATGGTTAGGGGTAACCACAGCATGAGGAAACTGTATTAAAGGGTCACAGCTTTAGGAAGGTTGAGAACCGCTGATTTCAGGGATCCTAACTTTGGTCTTTGTGATTATATGGCAAGCATTTTACCCAATGAACTTTCTCCCCAGCCCTGGTCTTTATATATGCTGTGTTTCTTGAGGGTTTTTATGCCATTTTAGTGGGAACTAATGAGGTTTTCCATGACTACTATTTCACATAGTATTATTCACACCCGAATTACCTTGCTTTTTATCTGTTTTTTTTTATTTAGCAAATGTGTTTCTATATTTGTCTCATTGTATAATTTTTTATTTGCCAACAAATTAAACTATATAAAGAATCTTAAAATTAAAATATTATGGTTAATTTTTCTAGTTTTACTTTTAATTTAATTTTCATAAATAATGTAGTTCAATGTGAAAACGCTTTTGGAATGATTGACTATATTTATGCATTCACTATGGTGTTAATATTGGTATGGTAAGGACCCACATGCCTGTCCTTGTTAATATGTATTATTTCCTCTAAAAACATGTTTGCCTGTTCAAGTAACATATTTTTTCATTTTATATGCAACTGTAAATTAAGCTAGAGTTGCTTAGGCAAAANAAAGAAAGAAATTCCTGCCACATAATTGGATCATATAATTGATTTGTTTTAAAAGCAACAATATGTATTGTATTTGTTTTCTTGGCATACTACAGTATGATGGACAGATACAAAGTTCATAGAATTTAACACGACCCATCTTTAATTTTCAATGTTTAGTAAGACAGACGTAACTTTTGGCTGTTAAACAATTAGCAACGATGTAACCCAATAGTCAACTATTGGAAAAACCAAAACCTTAAAAACTTACTAAATTTGAATTAAATAAAAATTAATTTCCTTTTTAGAAAAACACACTCAACTCATCTAATACTTGGGGAACATTGTGCTTTTTATCCAAAAGGACCACACCATGGGGCTTTTATGGTAGTGCTGGAATTAATGGGGTTTGAACCATAGCAGTGATGGGTAGGGTTTCCAAATGAAAGACAGTTTTACATCAGGATGGATGGATGGCTGATTGGACATAAGAACTGAAGGCACACAGTATGTGAAAGCTACTATAAAGATTTTTAACTTTAGCAGTGAATGGAAATGCTATTTATTAACAAGGGAAGTAGGAAAAGGGAAAGATGTGTCAGGAATAAGAATGTTTGTAGAAATAAATACAAAATATTTTTAGATCCTTGTGAAGATAGTTATCAAGGATGTGTTGCTTTCAATATCTTCCTGAAATTCTGGTCCATTGGCTGTGTGATTAACTATTTCCCCAACCTCTGTAACACAGTTATGTCTGCAACTTTAGTACATATTTGTATCTTATGTTGTATTCTGTATGATCTAAATCACTCTTGTCTCTCACTCTAAGATTTTCAGTATTCGGGCTGAAATGAAGTTTTATGCTTCCCTAACAGGCTCAGTGGTGCTATTGAAGTCCTCGTAGTGGCCTCAGTGATTACAACCACTACAGAGTCTTAAGAGAATTCCGTAGTTGATGATGCTACAATAGTAAGTGCATTGAAATATGCTGTCGTTCATGCATGCATGCATCCATCCATCATCCATTCATTCATGCTGTGTGCAAAGTACTTTTGTTTTACAACTGAACATAGAGCAGTAGTCTTACTTTGTTTCTAGAAGTAGATACCACAGAAAATCTTACACAAATATTTTACTTTCTTTTCATAGATATTAATTATTTCAGTTTCAATTTCTGGAACCAAGATCACGTCTAGCGGAGAGGGAGATGTTAGGAGGAGTAATGAAAGTGGTTACACAGAGAAGCAAGTGTATCTTAACTTACCACTATAGATTGACCTCTGCCAGAGCATTTGCCCGAAGGTTCCTGACTTTGATAGTCAGGTGCATCAAAGCCCACTGTTATTTTGCTTGCTAATGGAATGTGAGGATTAAGAGCAGGGTGTGAAGTCAGACTGCCACAGTTCATTTGCCCTGACACTTAGTGTGTGTCCATTTGAGTCAGTTACAGTGTTGTCCGGTCTTAGGTAGTTCCTCTGCAAATGAGATAAGAGCAAGTTAGCGTGCCCATGTAACAGGTAAAGTGTCTGACATCATGCCTGGCATGTGGTATTAAACGTGCAGTACCTGTTAGCAATGGGGCCGTGAGTTATTGTGAACCCTGATGGAGCTCGTCTTCCTTAGAGTTTTATAGGACATTCAGGTACGGTAACAGGTAAGTAGTTTGGAAGTTTTACTTTCAATTATGAATATACATTCATTGGTTTTATTTCTAGTTTTAAAACTTGGTGCATTTTTTTTTGAAGATTCTTAGTCTGTGTGTATTTGGCTTTTGTTTTCCTGTGTACACTGATATCGGGTAGAAAAATTAAAAGCAGGTTAGAGGTATCTTGGTATCACGTTTATCGAAAATAACCTCTCCTGCTTCTTTCCCATCTTATTTTGTATTTTGTTGTGATTTTTAAATCTTGTATTTATTGCTGTGTGTATGATACATGATTTGTTAGTGTGGATGCATGTGTAGTATACTTTGGTGGGTGTCTGGAGGTCAGAGAAGGTTTGGCAGGAGTCGGTTCTAGTCTTCCACTGTGCAGATAGACTCCGCTGGTCAGAAAGTGCAGCAAGCGCCTTTACCAGCTGAGCCAGCTCACTGGCTCTCCAGTTAACCTGTTTCACGTGCTGTTTAGTAGCCTCTTTTACAAGACACTGCCCTGGGACAGTGATCGAGGTTACACAAACAGGACAAGTGAAGCAGATGCTGGAGGAAGATCAGGAACTTCCAGTAGAGGGAGGTGTAGGCAAAACAATCAGGCCACACAGAATGTGCAGGTGGAACACGCAGCAGATTTTAAAAACTGCGACTTTCCCCGTGCAGAAGAATATTTGCACCTAGCTAGAATGTAACTGAAGCTTCACGGCACTGTGGCTTCTGTGCTACGGCTGCCAATCACAAACTTATACAGACACAGGGCCCTGTGAGGACCTGGATATTGGCATTGCCCCATGGCCTTCTCACGTGCTGCATCACAGAAGGCAGTAAAGACAAGATCATTGGCCGTTCTCAGTCTCCGTGAATCTCTAAAAGCAGCAAACCGTGGCTCTTACAGACTGACTGTCTCAGAAAAGAAAAACAAAAAACAAACCTCAGCTGTATTTCTGTGATCAAAAAAGTTAGTTGTGGAACTCTGGACTGAATAAACTGATTTTAACTCTAAAGAAATAAACTAAGAGATTGAATCAAAATATGTAATCCTTTAGAAATTGACTTGTTGAAAATGTCGTACCATTTTAACTTAGGCCTCCAATACCCAAAATTTCTGGGGTGCTTGTAATTATGAAAGTAAATTAATAGCATTTAGTTCAGGTCAAAATGGACTGTTTTCAAGAATTTTCAGTAGGATGGCTAAGTTGATTCAGACGCTTGCTTTTCCAACAGCAACATCACATTTCCTTCTGTTGGCAACATGGCCCAATAACTGACGAATATAATGGCCCCTCTGCTCACTGCGATTTAATACTTTATTCTATCACACTCTAAGAAACTGCTCCCCTGGAACCTTCGGATGTTGAGACTGCTCTTAAACCTGAAAGTCTCACTTAATAGTTGACTGAGTTTTCCCACTGCATCATGTCTAAATATTTTGATATCGATTTTATTACTTTTGGCTGCATCAGTAAATTCAGCTTGTAAAATTTCCTAAAATCTTTATTAAATAAATTCACCATGATCACCTTGTGGTTTTATTTTCTATTTAATTGACTCAAAAGTTGAAGTCACACATATCCGATATTTTCTGTTTAATAATAAATTTAGCACATGTTATACCACCAACTTAAGAGATACTAGTTTTAAAAAGATGTGAGTGGAAGCATATAGTTTAATTTAGAATTTGAAGATATTCATCATTTACATTGTTTTCAAGCTTTGTCAGAGAGCAACAGTTTTGTGTTTAAGTGGATATTTTAAAAAGTATTTGTGAGTTTTAGCTATGGTAGACGAGATGTCATGGCATATATTATGATGTTTGTTTGGTTTGGATAGAATCAAAGTTGATTGCTAGATCGTATGCTTCCCCTAAATGAATGCACAAGATGTCATGGCATATATATTATGATGTTTGTTTGGTTTTGCTAGATCAAAGTTGTTCGATAGATCGTATGCTTCCCCTAAGTGAATGCTTTGCATACTTTGTTTAACAGCTGGATTTGTTGGTTTTGTGAGCTTGCTTTTGTTTTGTTACATGTTGATTTAGTTTTTTAAAATGCTCTGTAATGAATGGGCTCACTTGGACTGCTTTATCCCTTGAAGTTTTATGAACCACGATGGACAATTGGAGTGAAACATAGAAATAGATCGATGTCCCTTAAAAATGGCATAGAAGAGTAAGACTACAATACTGTTCAACAGGAATAGGAGTAAGAGGGTTGCAGAGACTAGCAGCTGGAACCGCACAGTTGTCGGTCAGAAAAGACAGCTCATAAGTTAAATAACTACATTACTCTCCAGACTGAACACTGCTGCTCTTGTTGCTCCTGGAAAACAAAGACCAACTTTTCATTTGATCTTAAAGACATGATTGGAGAAAATGCTAAAACCAGGTTTTGCAGAGGCCGATAATTTAAATACCAAATGCAAAGGAGCTCTTAGAGACATTGCCACATCTAAAGTTAAAATCTTGTCAGTTGCTGTAAAATCCCCATGGTTATTTGCTGTTTTCAAGTCTCAGACAGTTTAGATATTAACTACTGCTCATCTTCCTTTTCTGTCCAATTTTTCAGGTTTTATTGATCTCCCCCAAGTATTTTGTGAAAAGTCTCAGAAGCTGTTGAGCACGGAAGCCTTTGCTCTGGCTGCCAAGCACTACTCTGTACAAAGCTTGGGGCTGTGTACTCCCTTTGAGCAGTTGCTTACTGCCCTTCGAGTAAACAAAGACCAGAAAATTGGTATGTGTGATTGTGACGTATGCTTATGCATTTTAGGTTCTTAAAAACAGTGCATGGCTCATATGTATGTCTTTCCATTAGAGTCTTAGTTTGTTCCTGGATATTCCACGCACTGAGAAGTTAGCTCCTGTTGAGAAGAACGGGTTCTCTTATCTGGTGTTAAGAGCACATACGGGTCCATGATCCATGGCTGGGCACCCGGCGGAGCTCCAGGAGCCCAATCGTTGGGAGACAAGAGAGGGGGCCCTCTAGGAGCAAGGGACTACGAGATCATGATGGGAGGGTGTACAGAGATGGCCAGCCAAACTAGTGGAGATGCATGAACTATGGACCCATGGCTGAGAAGCCCCCATGAGTCCTCATCCAGAGACAGATGGAAGCAGATGCAGAGATTCACAGCCGGGCACCAGGCAGAGCTCCAGGAGTCCAACTGATGAGAGAGAGGAGAGATTCTATGAACAAGGGACATTGAGATCATGAAGCCAGCCAGGCTGGTGGAAATGCATGAACTGTGGACCAATAACTGTGGCGCCCCCCATGGTGCTGAACTGGGCCCTCTGGAAGCTTGAGACAGTTGTTTGGCTTGAAGTGTCTGAGGGCCCCCAGGCGGTGGGATTGGGATCCGTCCCTGGTGCAGGGGCTGACATTTTGGAGCCCAGTGCCTGTGGTGGGACACCTGGTGCAGTCTTGGCTCAGGGAGGAGGGTCTTGTCCTGCCTTGGCTGAGAGTGCCAGGCTCCGGAGACCCTCCATGGGAGACCTTGTCATGGAGGAGGTGAGAGTGGGGGTGGGTTGAGTCGGGGAGCTGGTGGGGTGGGAGGAGGGAGGAGAGGGGGATCTGAGGTTGATATGTAAAAGGAGTGGAAAATCTTTTTAATAATAATAATAATAATAATAATAATAATAAATATCCCTCAAAAAAGGAAAAAAAGAGTACATACGGGTCTCTGTGCTTTTCCCTACGTTAGTCCCCAGGTATCTTTACCACAGTTAGTTTCTGAATCTCAAACGCGAATGTATTGTGCTACTACAGATGTCAAAACCCTTGCATTAGTTTTTATTGCAGTTAGATGGTGGTCTCTATGGCTGGTTCTTTGTGGGGAGCGTGGATGGTGGTTGCTGGGGAAATGCGGGAGACCTAAGTATCAGAAATGGGGACATGCGGGAGACCTAAGTATCAGAAATGGGGACAGCCATTTTATGTATATGAGTGTTTTGCTTACGTGCATGTTTGTGTACAAGTGTGTGCCTGGTGCACACACAGGTCAGAAGAGGGCCTCTGGAACTAGTTTTGAACAGTTGTGAACTGCCATGTGGGTGTCAGACATTTGATCCAGAATTTTTTCTTTTCTCCTCTTTCTTCTGGTTGTTTCTCCTGACACTGATAAGTTGATGCACAGAGGAAGGTTTGATTGATTATTACCCCATGATTAAGTCCAGCTTTACACTTATAACTGGGATGCTAATTAAAGGATTTCTTTTTCATGCTCCTCGTTAAGAGGCATGTGTAATTTTGTCCTATTATTACTACTTAGTGTTTGTTGTCTAAGTGGATCCCCAGAAGCCCTTCATTGTAAAGAGAGCTTATCCCCCTCTTAGTCCAATTTTCTCATTATTATTGTTATTTCCTTTATCTCTAAGTATTTTAATGAAAATTATTTCATTGTGTTCCTCCTGGAGCAAAACAAAGGGTTTTGGGAATTCGTGGCTCTGGGTAAGGGCATTCTGGCTGTAACTGAGTTCATTAGCAACATTGCTATTGGCATTGTATCCACAACACTAAATACTTCATCCCAGCTGTTTCTAACTGGCCACACCTGAGTGAACTGGCCTTCCCTCTGCCTTCTAAAACTCTAAGTTGGGTATCAAAGTGAGCAAGAATAGCACATACAAATATGAAACTGTCCCCAAGATCTAGATGGGTATTATCTTCTGCCAGCAAAAGAAAGTTGACTTCACAGTGCATGGGCTATAAGCTGGTGACAGCTGTGCATAAGGGGAATATACTCCCATCCTGGAGTGTGTCTGTTTATTTGTTTTCAGGGCTGGGATCTGTCAGCAGAATGCTATTGTATAACAATCATGTACTCCTGGAAAGACCTTATAAGCAAGGTTTTTACATTTTTCCATTGAGGAGAAAAGAGGTTCAGCCTACAAGCAGGCATGTCACATGTGAACACTGCCGTGACATACTAGGTTTATTTATTTCTAGCCCAGCCCTAAATTTCAACTTGCCACCACCCAATTCCCACGTGTCTGATTATGTTGAATGCCTTGTTATATGTGCTTTGTATTCCATAAAACATAGTGTGTACTCTAAAATGCTATGTTGTACAATGTTCTCTGTTGCTATACACTATATAGTAGAAAATAGCTAGATGTGGCTGTTAAGCTCTTCAAATGCGGCTACTATAGCTTGGAAGTTTAATTTGCATTTTGGCTTTGGTAATTTTAAGTGTAAGTGTAAATAATCATGTGTTTGGTAACCACTGTTTTGGACAATGCAGGTAGGAAAATAGTTCATTTGTGTGTTCTTGTATTGGGCAGTATTTTTCTTACTGGTGTCTAGGAGTTGGTTTTATTTTCATATGTGTGTATTAGAAATGTCTATTTCCACTTTCTTGCTTATCTTTTCACTCTGTTATTAAAGCTGTTCTTTGAAACAGTTTTTTGTAGTACAGATTTTTCATTTATAATTAACTGCTTGTTATATCAAGAATGATTTTAATTATCTGTGGATATTTTTATTTTATTCAGTCTGAATTATACCTGTTAAATTAGTAGAAATCACACAGATATCACAATAGAATTTATGCCATTTAAACATTAATTTAAAAGGCTTTGAATATCAGGTGACAACTCATTAAAATTCTCTTTAGTGGCAGTATTTTAATTTTCTTTACTTTCATTCAGGTGAAAATGTGAAGGCAATTGAGTTTATGAATACAAAGAAATCTCATGAGGTTCAGGCAATGTCAGAGCTAGTCTGCAGTATTGCTGATTACTGTGGTTTAAAGCAGGTAAGAGTATTTCCTTATAAACATTACCTATTTTTGGTATCACTCAGATTTCATTTTCTACTTCTACCTTTTATTGGACTGTTCTCCACCCCATCTCCTCTTTTTGACTTTCCTTTCAGTGTTTATTTCACTTGCCAAAGAGATCACATACAGTACTCAATTCTTCTTTGAAAGATCTGCCACTAAGCTATACCAAACTAGAATAAGGTAAAGGCTATTTACTCTATTATTGTCCTTCCTAACTTTATGCATTTGTATTTCTATGAACTACTTTGTAAACCAGTGTTGTGGTTTGAATGTGAGATGCCACCCATAGGCTCATGTATCTGAACACTTGGTCCTGAGTTGGTAATGCTGTTTGTGGAGATTATGGAATCTTTAGGAGGTGGAGCCTCCTGGAGGAACTGTGTCACTGGGGATGAGTTGGATGTTTTTGCCTGGCCCCACTTCCTTTTCTCCTTCTTACTCTGCTGCCTGTGTATGAATGAAATGTGAGCACTCTGCTTCCTGTGTGTGAATGAAATGTGAGCACTCTGCTTCCTGGGTACCAGGAAGCCTGCCCTCCTGTTCCTGCTGCCATATCTTCCTGCCTTGATGGAGTTTATACCCTCTGGAAGGTTAAGCCAAAATATAATCATTTTCTCCAAAGTTGCTTTTTGTCAGATTATTTTATCACAGCAATAGAAAGGAAACTAACACAGGAATTGTATCAGGAGTGGGGTCTTTGCTGTGGCAACCCTGACCCTGTAGCTTTTATGCCTTTGGACTGTTTCTGGAAGACTTTGGGATGGAAAAGCCATTAAGTACTGTAACAGAGCTTAGGAAACTATTGTAACAGAGCCAGGTGGTGACATGCCTTTAAGCCCAGCACTCAGGAGGCAGGGGCAAGCAGAACTCTGTGAGTTCAAGGCCAGCCTGGTCTACAGAGCAAGATTTAGGACAGGCTCCAAAGCTACACAGAGAAACCCTGTCAACCCTGTCTCAAAAAAACAAAATAATAATGATAATAATAATAATAGTTATAATTATGTTATAATAATAATAGTTATAATAATGATAATATTATAATAATAATAAACTATTGTAATGGGAGCTTAAAAAGCAGTAATGCTGAGAGAAGGGCAGAAAGTAGACTTCTAGTTCATGAGGTTTTATACAGAATCTTGGACTCTATCATGCATTAGGCTAGGGGCCATCCATGTGATACTTTGCAGAAAATGTGGCTGCATTTTCTGCCCACTTGTGAGAATTTGCTTAAGACTGAATTGAAAAGTTATGAACTAATTTTTTTTTGGCACAAAAAAAATTCAAGACAGCATAATATTGAGTTTATGGCACTGTTAATTACTGAATTACTTTTATGCCAGCCTACAGTGAAGGAGAGGCTGTAACTGTTAAAGAAAATGGAGCCATTAAACAGAAGCTTCCTGCTCTATAGTAGACTAAAAGGAAAGGTAGTATATTAGCGTTCTCTAGGGTAATAGAACGTATAGAATGAATCTCTTTCTCTCTCTCTCTCTCTCTCTCTATATATATATATATATATATATATTTATATATATAAAGGGGATTTATTAGAATGATTTACAGACTCTTGTCCAACTAATCTAACAATGCTGCCTATGAATGGAAGATCCCTAAGTCCAGTAATTGTTCAGTCCACGAGGCTGGATGCCTCAGCTGGTCATCAGCATATGCTGGAATCTCAAAGAAGTAGACTCTAGTGCCAGTGAAGGAACGGACCTGCTTGTGAGGTCACAGCAGGTAGGCAAAGAGCAAAAGCTTCCTCTTCCATGTCCTTATATAGCCTTCCAGCAGAAGGCATGGCTTAGATTAGAGGTGCGTCTTCTACCTCAGATGATCTGGACTGTGTCTTCCCACCTCAAAGATCCAATTAGAAGTCCATCTTCCCACTTCAAATTGGACAAAACCCCCTTACAGGTGTGCCCCTCCATTTTGGGGTTTTAGTTAATTATGGATGTAGTCAAGTTGACAAATGAGTAGTTATCACAGGTGCATAGAGGGCAAGACTCCATACACTCTAGGATCAAACTTGTGTGAAAAGAAAGAGTCAAAGGGGTTTCCTGTTCCTGGAAGGCAAATACCTAGGAAAGCCACCATGTTTGGCATACAGAAGCTATTGAAACTGTGGTCCAAACGGGGCAGCCTCCATCCTGAGCCTTGAACACTTAAACTGACAGTGATGTCCATGTTGTACTAGTTTTGGAGACATAAAAGATGTAAGGTTAAGGTGGTCCTCTTTTCTTCCATGATTTCAGAGAGCCACTGAGACCTGGCAGCATGTGGCAGGGTCAAAGTCCCCATGAGGAAATCTAAAAAGGCCATTGTGGAGGTGAAGTTTGGGTTACTGTGGACAACCTGAGATGCTGGCATGTCAGAACTGTGGCGAGTCTGCCAAGGAAGGGCTGCACACAGGTAGTGGAGTCAGTCTAAGAGAGAGATGTATGCTGCAGGCAGCAAAGTTGGAGGGGTGGGACTATGTAGCCCTTTGACAAACTGAATAGGTCCTCAGCTGTGAGTGGAGGCTTGATAGCCTCTCTACTCCGTTCAGCTATGTATTTTAAATACATAGAGGCTGGCAAGACGGTTGAGCAGATAAAGCTGCTGACCTCCAGTCCTGATGACCTGAGTTCAATCCCTGAGTGGAAGGGGGTGCAAGACATCCTGTGTCCTACATTGTTCTGTGGCACGCATGCCCACACGCACACACACATACATACACACATAAATACATATAGACTTACACATACACACACACATACATAAATAAAAACAAAAATTTAAAAATATATGTTTTAAATTTAAATTGTGTATTTTGAATAGCAAAAGTTTTATTTTGAATGAAATATATTTTAACTTGGTTTGTTGTTCATACTTTTGTGTGTTCTATATATGAAATCTTTGCCTATCCCTCGATCACAAAGGGTTTTTTTTTTGATGTTTTCTTCCAAAGTATATTATTTATTTAGACCTGTAATCCACTTTTAATCTTTTAATTAATATTTGTTTCCTGTGTGACAGGTAGAGTTCATCCCCCCCCTCCATTTAGCCACCCAGTTACCACAATATTATTTATTGAAAAGATTGTTTTATCCTTGTGCAGTCTATCTAAAATCTGCTGATGATTTAAGCATAGGTCTATTTCATGAATCTTTCCCCATGATTTATGTCTGTTCTTACATTACTACTAAAGTGTTTAGATCACTGTTTTCTGTTAATTCCTTTCTTGCATGTGCATGTGTGTATATACATAAACACACATGCATATGTGATATGTATATATGGGTATGTGCTTGTGGCAGCCCAAAGCTGACATCAGGTAGATTTTTTGACCACAGTCCACTTAATTTATTGAAGCATTGTCTCTTGTTGAACTCAGACCTTGCCAACTCAGATTGGCAAGTCAGATTGCTGGAGGAATCCTGTGTCTGCTTCCTGCTGCTTTGATTACTGTTGGCTTTCATGTCTGCCCCACTTCTGTGTGTGTTTTGGGAATCCAAATTTGGGTCCTTGTGCTTGCAGGACAAGCTCTTTTTCCACTGAGCCTTTGTCCCAGTCCATTATGCTAATTGTTGAACTAGTGATATCTTAACTTTATTCTTTCTGAAAATTGTTTTTCTTATTATTAGGTTGTTTGCCATATAAATTGTAATATATGATTTTCAGTGTTTTTAGAAAGCTTCTTGTTTCAACTAGGATTGTGTTGACCTCTGTGTGAATTTGAAGAGAAGAATTGCTATCTTAGTATTGAGATTGTTAGTTCATGACACAAGCTATCTCTCTGTTTTAACCTTTTAGGTTATTATGTGACATTTTGTAGTCCTCAGTGTATGGGTCTCTGGCCTTTGTTAAACTCATTGCTAGGTATTTTTATGTTGTCTTGTGACACTCCAACATGTGGCACAACCACACGGAGCGGAAGTCACAGCAGCTGCTGCCTCCACAGTTGCCCCTGAGCCTCTCTGTGAGCGCTTACATCAGTTGGCTGCCGCTGGCGAGAACTCTGGAAAGTGAGCTCAAGCAACCTCCCAGAGCTGGGGCAGGAAAAAAAATGAACCAGACACCAATGAAGACAAGTAGCCTGGGTGATTCAACCTCTCAGAATGCCTCTGTTTTGCTTTCTTCAAAATTTTACAACCAGAACAACTCAATGCTGCTGGCTGAGATGGTCCAGCTTCACGGACTACTCCAGCCAAAACTTCAGATAAGCCCTACATTTTCCCATCACAATGAGACTAGACAACAGTTAGTTCTACCAAGACTAGACCATTATCTCAATTTTCTCAGGGTCCCCAAAGATGCCATCGCCCGCTCCACCACCCCCGCCCAGACATCAGGAGGCAGTCTAGAGAACATGATACCCTCATTCCCAAGAGGTGGGGTATGTGGTTTTTGGTCATTCAGTGGATTATGGATATTTGTCATTGTTTAGGGGGATTGATAACAAGTTGTTGGTAAGAGAGGAAACTAAGCAAGGGAGGTTGGATTCAGGGATCTCGTTCTGAAAAGAAAAGGGGATATAAGATTAATAGGATAAAAGGGTAGATTATTGAATGTACTTTTTAACTAAAAAAGCAACTACTAGTCTTAAAATTTTTACATTGGTATGGATTTTTGTATATTGATATAAATTTAAGGGTGTTTTTGTTGTACTGTATATATGTTTCTGTCTTGTTTTAAGGTATTTTGTATATTGATACAAATTTAAGGGTTTTTTTGTTATACTGTATATGTGTTTCTACTCTTGTTTAAGATACTGTACCTATGCAGCGCATTTAACAATGTAATGTAAATTTCTAGTCCTTGAAAGTTATTATAACAAACTATTTAGGATAATTAAGAAATACAGGTTAGTAGTTAAGTCATCTAACAATCACATTTGTGGCCATGTTAGGTATATTTTTAAGGTCAAACAGAGATATAGTTTAGATAGTTAGATGGTCTTCAAACACTTCAGAGACCTATAGAATATGGCATTTTAATAACATAAGGCTTTTCATGACAATGAGACATATCTGCTCTTGGCAGAACCAATCTACTTCAAAAAAAGTATGATGGGCATTGAAGAACCTCCATATGGAGTTTGCTTTCATTGTGGCAAGGTTAGCCACTGGACAAGAAACTGCCTTTGCCTTGACTGCTGACAGTATGCTGTCCAAATTGGACAAACAGGACACTACCAAACTTTGCCAAGACAAAGTAGGACAGTCCTTAAGAATTTCCTGCTTCACAGAAAAGTCTGTCAGATATTCTAGGTCTGTAGGTTAAAGTTGGATGTCCCAGTATTACAGAGGAACCTTGAGTGACTGTCCAGGCAGCCACCCTGTCTGTCATTTCTATAGTTTTGGAAGTTGTTTGCTCTGCATTTCTTGTTTACTTAGGTAGTATTATATCCTTCTGAGGTCTCTGATGGAGTTGAAGATAGTTATAGTTACAGTTTTCCTTGTTACCAAATTCAGAAAGAAACTCAAAAAAGAAATGTAAAATGCATAAGGTTGAGAGACATAAAAGCTTAAGTTGTTTGTTTAAGAAAATGTTTTTTGGTCTAAAAAGATATTTTTAGGATGGTAATACAAGTTATGATAGAAAATGGTTTAGGTATGAAACTTGAGACTCATCAAGATAGGATAGATAATAAAGTAATTTCTCCAAATTTGCCAAATACGAATGGTCTGAACATCATAAATGTACTTCTTATTTGATAATTGTTTTTATTGTATATAGTTTTACTGTATTAGAGTTAAAACCTTTCCTTTTTATTTAGACAAAAGGGGGGAAATGTTGGGGGATATTTGTACACTGTGTGGAGATGTATTGCTGTGATTAGTGTAATAAAAAGCTGAACAACCAATACCTAGGCAGGAGGTATACATGGGACTTCTAGTCAGAGCGAGAGAACTCTGGGAAGAAGAAAGGTGGAGTCACCAGCCAGATGTGGAGGAATCAGGATGGGCCATACAAAGAGAAGAGTACAACTATAGTCTTGTTTTAAAACTTTTCTTTCAAAATGTTCATTACTGCTGTGTTATCTGTGCTCCAATGGATCACTGTTAGTTTCTATTTACTTTGTGCATTGGCACATTGCTTATTTCATCTGTTATTTTTTGTGACTTTTAAATATATTCTTTGGGATTTTCTATGGACAAAATCATGTCATGTATGATAAAAACATGTTTTCTTCCCTACTTCCAAATATTATGTCTGTTACTTAACTTGTTGCTTTGATGTACTGTGCTATCTGGAACTAGAAAATGTTTAATAAAAATGATCAGGTTGATTTTTAATAGAAATCAAACATTAAAATAACAAAGGTAACAGACTATATAAATGATATATTACATTTATTTATTCATCTTAATAAAATATCTGGAATGTTTCTACTACCATTTAACTGACTAAAAATCCTGAATTCATTCTTTTTTGTTTTCCTCAGATAATTGATGTGGGTTCTGGTAAAGGCTACCTAAGCTCCTTTTTGTCCTTAAAGTATGGTTTAAATGTTTATGGCATCGATTCCTCAAATACTAATACTCATGGAGCTAAGGAGAGAAACAGGAAGTTGAAGAAACATTGGAACCTGTATCATCCTCAGCCAAGAATAGATGCCCATGGACTGCCATTAAAAATGCCCAAAGAAAAGAAAGTGCAAAAAGAAGGGAAGTGTTGGGGAGCTTTTGAGAGTGCAAGGAAGAACAGTCTTGTGACTCAAGACTTGTCTGCCGATGTTTTGCCAGAGTTTTCAGAGTCGGCAGTTTCAATCATCAGGAAACAGCAAGGAAACCTACATGCTCAGCCACTTGAAGAAGAAAATTTGTGTTTTGAAAGTGCCTTTTCTCTCATGGGCTTTTTGCCCATTGATGCCATCGAACCTACGTCATCACAGGTGCACAACACCGATATGTCGGAAGTGAGGAAACAGAGAAGAAATATGACATCAAAACCAAGTGACTCAAGCATATATTCACCACTGACCTCTTTTATCACTGCTGATTCAGAATTACATGACATTATTAAAGATCTGGAGGTGAGTCTACTTTTGAATCCTCTAGTTTGAAAGAATGCTGTCAACACAGAATACAGTTTGAAAAGCTCGTTGTTGTACTTATGTAATATTATCTGACACATCAATCCTCAAGATCCAGAATAAAATCCTAAGCTGGCTTTCTTTGTACCCACAACTGTCAAAATTTAATAAGGACATACTATATATTACAAAACCCTCTACTCATTTCAATTCTAAACAGAAGAGCTAGCACAAATGCTAGTCAGTAAGTCAAATTATTGTATCCACACTTTAGAGATTGTTAAAATTCTAGTCCAAAAAAAGTCTAAGTGTTTTCATAATTTTTATTGTTTTGAATTGCCAGTTATAGTATATTACAGTCAATCCATGTGAGTCTAATAAGTGGTAACAGAATTTACTAAGATATAAATTGAGGAAATACATCCATGATTACTGAATGGAGTAGACAGCAGAAGTCATCCTCTGATCTGACCTGGAGTGAATCCATCTCACAGGCAGGAGCAGGGAGAAGGGTCATGTGACCCTTCTCCAAACCCTTAAAAGAGGAAGCACTACCTCCTTTGGGCAGTATAGCCCAAGATCATATGTGGAGCAAATACCACTACATTTCCCCTTTTTGTCTAAATAAGAAGGTTTTAATCTTAATGCAAACTATATACAATAAGAATGATTATCAAGTATTGTCCAGGAAAAACAAAGGGCAATAACATAAACAAATATGGAACTACAACCAACAAGAACAACATCAAACAAGAAAGACATGCTAAATGTCCAGAAATGTTCAGAATGTAGGTAAATGGCAAATTACCGGGATTACTCCAATAGCTGTCCTATCTTGAAGATTCTGACTCTAGTACTAATATGTTCTAGCTAAGATATGAGAAGATTATAACCGTAACTATCTAGTCTTTAACTCTATCAAAGACCTGAGAAGGAACATAATAATACCTGAGAAAACAGGAGATAGATGCAAGCAATTTTGGGGACTCTTGCGAGAGTAGAAAGAAACAGCTGGCAGCCTGGATAGTCATCTAAAGTTTCTCAGCATCATTGGTGCATGCAAATTGGCTACAGGCCTAGAGTATCTGACAGATAATTTTTAGAAGCAGGTATTTTGAAAGACTATCTTACCCTGTCTTGGCAGAGTTCAGTAGTCGCTTTTCCTTGTGTCCTGCTTATTCAGAAGGGACAGTATATGTACTGTCAGCAGTCGCAGTCGAGGCAAGGGCAGTTCTTTGCCCAGTAGGCCATTTTGTGCCAAAAAGAAGACAAATTTCCAAATGGAAATGTCTCAGAAGCCCCAACATTCTCTCGGGATCAGATTGGTGCTGCCAGGAGCAATTGTATCTCATTTAAACAGAATTCTAAGTTATCAAAACATTTAAATGCCATATTTTCTAGGTCTATAAAGTGTTTGAACATTACCTATGCTTCTGTAAATCTGGAGAACCTACCTAACATAACTATAGAAATGACAAGCATGAGTGACTATAGCTCAGTAAATCTTCTCTACTAAAATAACTTAAGGACTAAGGCTTCACATTAACAAGGTAAACAGTCTGTAAGCAGATGTACCATATAAGGACAATGACCTCAAAATACACAAAATAGCTTAAGCAGAGGTAGGAATGTAGAGTGCAATATGCAATATGACAATAATCCTAAATATGTATCAATATACAAAATATCCTAAACAGAGGTAGAACAGTATAATGAATATAATTTTACATTTGTATCAATATACAAAATATTTCAAACAGGAGTAGGAACATGTGCACAATACAACAAATATAGTTTTGTATTTATATCTATATATAAATTATCTTAAATAGGAACTTAAGAATAGTTTACATTTATATCAATATACAAGACTCCATATCAGTGCAAATTATCTAAGGCTGATACTTAGTTTACTAGTAAATACAATAATCTACCTTAATATCCTATACCTATCCATTCCCCTGGGTGCCACTTATTAAGATCAATCCACATGAGTCTAATAAATGGTAACAGAATTTATTAAGATAAAAATTGAGGAAGTACATTCACGATTACAGAACGGAGTAGACAATAGAATTTGTCCTCTGATCTGACTGGAGTGAATCCACCTCGCAGGCAGGAACAGGGAGAAGGGTCGTGTGACCCCTCTCCAACCCCTTAAAAGAGGTCACATCCAATGGCGGCAAGCACTGCCTCCTTTGGGTCTTATAGCCCAAGGTCATGGGTGGAGCAAATACCATTACAATAGCAATGTCTACAATTACAATGTCTATTGTAATCTAATACAATATTAGATGTTCATGAAGAGCAACATGTTTTCATGCATACACACTTAATCAGGTCAGTGATTTATTGACAGGCATGCAGTCTCCTAGAGCAAGAATAGCCTATGAGAATTCTTTAAGGCACTAATGTTTTCTTAGTTGTCAAGTTATATAATTGAAAGTCAGTACATCTTAAATACACTATTATATGTTAAAGTGGTATTTTTTAGAAGCTTCTACAGATTATCTAGCCTAACTCTTTTATAAGACAAAGTATCTTTTGAAGTTAATATTATTTTTTAATTTTTAAAATTCTTCCTAAAAGTAATGGCTAAACAAAGTACCAGGATTCTTTATACATTCAGATCTTTGTTTTATGTGGTCTTTACAAAGAGAGGTTTTCCCTCTACAGAGGTTTTTGTTAAGATTTTAATTTTTATTTCTAAATTATGTGCATATGTATGTGTCTCTGTGTGGATTTATACATGTTAGTTCAGCAACTATATAAGGCAGAAGAGAGGGTGGATGCCATGGATCTAGAGGTGTGGGTGGGTGGGTAAGGCACCCAACCTCCATCCTGAGAACCAATGTTGGGTTCTCTGCAGGTGTAGTTAGTTCATGCTCTTAACCAGCGAGCATCTCTCCAAAGCCCCCTTCCTGCCAGATACATATAAAAGGTACCAGTTAAAGGAAACATTAGTCTTCATGAATTTAAAGGGAGTAATTAGCTTATCCCGTTAAAATTCAAAATTTTAGGATATTTTGTCACTTCAATTTTTCAAAATAGTCTTGGAATTATATTACTAGAACTGTTCAACCTGGGCATGGTGGCACACACCTATAGATAGCATAAAGCCTGAAGGAAGGACTCTGTTTCTCAAGTTTATGTTCTTAGTGATACTAATATATTTCATTTATATAATTAGACTTATTGATAATTACCCAGTTCTTTGATATCTCTTAAACAGTATCATCAGTATTTTTTGTTTGTTTGTTTTGTTTTGAGACAGAGTCTTGCTACGTAAGCCTGGCTAGCCTATAATTCATTATGTAGCCCAGGATAGCCTCAAACTCATGGCAATCCTTGCCTTATCCTCCTGAGTACTGGGAATATAGTCTTGTTACCACCATGCCTTTAAAACTAGTAGTAATTGGTACTATAAAACTTGAACTATTGGCTGAATAATTCTTTACATAGCATTTAGGGAATATGATGGCTTTTTTTTAATGTTCTGAAGAAAACCTGAGAAATTGCTATGAGTATATTTATATTGTAAATATAATAATAAAGTGACCCATGGAATGTCTGTGTTGAAGTGCATCTTCTTAAAACCTCAAAAGATAATGCAACTTTCCTAAAAGTCTTTAGTTCCAAATTACAAAAGTATATGGACACAAATTGTCCTCATGACAGGTCCTATTTGCTCCTCTTTAATTCAGTTTTATGACTCATGTTAAACAAAGCAATAATAAATTTAACTATGGAATGATTTCTAGATTGACAAAATTCTATGCATGTATACATTTGTACTCAATTTCGTGTAAGTACATTTAAGTTAGGGTTTGAGTAATTGGAAGAAGCATTTCATAAGACATTTTTATATAAAATTCATGTTAGAAAATTGAAATCAAAAATACATATCTTGATTTTATTTTATTAAATTTAATCAATGAATAAACTAAACATATTGGCATTATGCTAGAAATGACAATTTTGTACCCTTCTCTGTTTCTTATAACCATGCTTTACAAGGTGGGCAGCATGAATAAGTTCAATCAATAAAAGCAATTTGCCTAGTATAGTGAAAGTATCATATAAACATCTCAACTCTCAGGTTTGTTGAGTAGCTGCATTGTTCATCCAACCTTAACCTTCAAAGTGCAGTATCTAGCTGTTAAGCAAATGTTAGTTGTAAAGGAAAGAAGAAAAAATTCAAGTGAAGAAATTAAAAAAAATAAAACAAAACAAAAATAGAAGCTGTAGGAAAGTATGGCCATTGTGCCTAAAAGGAAGTTACTTATTTTGTGTATAAAATGATCTGTAATACTTTTTATGTAGAATTGATCACTTAAAAGACACTTAAAATCTTCACATGTATAGTTTTAAACTCTCTTTTTAATTGCCTTTTTTATTTTTATTTTTTTGCCTTTTCTCTAAAGGACTGTTTAATGGTGGGTCTTCATACTTGTGGTGACC
>LZPO01017683.1:68023-87690 GCA_001675575.1 Neotoma lepida | reverse complement strand
ATCTATCTATCTATCTATCTATCTATCTATCTATCATCTATCTATCATCTATCTATCTATCTATCTATCTATCTATCTATCTATCTATCTATCATGTCTCTAATTTCTCATCTTATCTTTTCCTTCTGGATATTCTCCCTCTCTCCCCCATGCTTCAGTTACTTCATATATTTCCTTCCCCAACTCCCCCCTTTAAATCTTTCTCCATGTTTCCCTATTTTGCAGTAATGTGTTGAAGCATGCTGTAATTGTAACAGACCCACACCCATGGTGCTGATCCTGAAGACCAAGAAGCATGCTGAAATGGCATGTACCAATCCCTCCCTTTCTAGCCCGAGTTTCCATTCCTATTGGTTATTCTTAGCTTTCCTCTAGTGCTAGGTACAAGTGAAAATACTATGGCAATTTGCTTCTCAGTCTTATTATTAAAATTGAGGATGTAAATAGTATTGATGAATGAGTTTGTTTTTCTAAAACTCTAAAATGTTTGATAACTCAAATTTCAAAATATTCTTGAAATTCCATTTTATATTCTTTCTACATTAAACCTATTGTCTGTATTTTTTAATGAGGTAATGTAACACCAATAACTCAATGGATGCAACACTTTTGCAGTGTTTCATACATAATTCATTTCTTATTGCACACACCATTTTTTTGATATCGCTAACACCAACACTATTTCTTCTAAGACTGTGATGATTCAAGAAAAGGGAGGATTCTCATGAGAGACAACAGGAGATACTGAGTTGTTGAAGCTGTTGGAAATCTGAAGCCCCAAGTCAAACCTAGACACCATCAGACTTTACAAGGCTTTCTGAGTAAATAGCATGTTTACATTACCACGTCGATTACAGGACTGTCCTGATCCAAAGCTAAAGAAGGTGCCCAAGGTCTAGAAATCACAAAGTAGATAAGTGATCCTCAGAAGTGCAATCATAATGTCTAAGATATTCAGAAGCATCAAATCATAAAGTTGCTCCTATTCCAACTTCAATGCTGTTCTGTTGAAGCCTAATTTCAATGCAAATATCAACACATTTAACAATCCCCTTACCCTTATTGATGCACATCTCAGAATATATGTTTCTTCCTTACAAACAATATTACAATTGATATTATTACCCATCTGTCTCAGAATAAAAGAATAACATTGTAATAAAATAATTTCTAGATAATGAGCTTCCTGAAGAAAAAGAGAATATCTCAAGTCTACTCTTACATATAGTGATTAAAAAATGTCCATTTTCTCAAAATATACATCATATCTTATACTTCATAAGCATTGTGAGGCCTGATTTGTTATTGTAATATTTGCTTAGGATGTGTCTAAATAAAAAACTGTTTTCCTTACAAATTTAAAGTGGCATTATTCCCACCATCATCTTTCTCAGCACCTTGATAGTTATTATCAAATTATTCAAACTAAATAGGGAATCCATATTCCAGAAACTTTCCAAACAGCCCAGATAAAATTTATATCAGAATTTACAACAACATCATGAAGGGAAACTTACCAATCCATAGTATAATTGGAAACACCGTACATTTGCCCTCAGTATTCACCAGGCTACTTGGACACTCTGTGAATACTGTATAATATCTCTTTTGTCGTGAAGGAAATATGAAGTGTATGAAGCAGTGAGGAGGAAATTTGAAGTCAGGATGGTGGCAATGGAGAAGAATGGTCTGGATTTGGCTCCAATGCCATCCATCAATCTCTATTGTGGAAAACACTCATAATCATCATACTAAGACCATTTTAAATGCATTGTTTCTCTAAGGAGCTCTAAATTTTCTGTGACATATTCTCATGGAATCCTACCTAGCATTAGCCAATTCCCTAAGTTTTAGAACCACAGTGTTCGCTTATATGAGAAGAACAGTATAAAATGGGAGTTTTACACTGGTAAATTCTGGGTAGTTTAGTATTTGTCAAAAAAGGTCTTTCAGATCTTTATTGGGTTTTAAAGATAAACAATGATCCTTTCTTGCCATTTTTGTTTGGAGGACCAAGAGTTTTCTGCTTCTGTTTCTTAACAAGCTACCATGGCAAATCTAATGGTCTGTATTGTGTTCATCATGGCCGAGTCCTGGAAACCTTACTTGGGTGACTCAGGAATAAAGAAGTGACAGAAACTGAAGAAACAACAGATACTTGTATAGAGAATCTGTAACTGGGTGGGTTGTGCTCATTCTGATGGAGGGAACCAACTTTGCAACCCAGAAACTCAGTACATTTATTATATACAGCATGAGGTGGAGAAGGGTTATCTAGTTTGGGTGGGACATCTCAGTGTGATTTGAATAAGCTTAGACCCACAGATATCTGTTCTGTGTTTCTTTTTTATATAAAATAATTTAAAAGGCCTCCTTACCTGTGGAGGTCAATGACTTTCTTATTTCCTGTGAAGCACCACATATAGTGCCATACTAATGGGCAGCGTTGTCATAACATTCATAAGGTGTAACCAACCATGAGAATGACGCTGAATGACCACAAAGCCCAGAGAAATAATTTTGTTGATACAGCCTAGGTGCAATGGTAGCACAGTGTGTCTTCCTCAATGAGATAATGTTTCCCACCTCAGTGGGGACTTTCTACTCATCAGTGATAATCAGAATTTCCCATTAGCACTCTAATGGCTTCTCTGAACACAGATATAGAGAAATTATTGACCCTATAGGTTGATTCTTTATGTGATGGGCTTGAATGCTTCAGTTGGTATTGATCCCTGGAAACTTGACGCAAATTCCACAGAATCTGGAAATCAAATCATAAAAGGGAAAAATGGAAACCTCAGTGTGAGGATACAAGCATGTAAATCCTTGATAGAGGAGTTTGTAGCTCATTGATACTGATTTTTTTAATAGGATCCACTGAGAAACAAGATGAAGTAATTGGGAAGAACACAAAATAGCAAACAGAAGGAGCTGAATATGTGAACTTGCACCTAAAACACCATGTGCTTTCCAGGAGTGGGATCCAAAGTTTTCCCACTGAGCTGGGATTAAACACAAGTGTCTTTGACCTTCTAGTGTTCTTGACCTATGGGTAGAATGAATATTCCTTGTCAACAAACACCGTTAAATATATAGCCTATGTTCCCTCTGCTTCTTTCCTGAGAATTTGGCTAAAGCCCACCAACTAAACCTGTCATGTTGGATCTCTCTTTCTTTTTTATTTTTTAAAATTTTCTTTCTCTTTTTCTTATTGTGGGGAGCCTACAAGGGTAGAGGGTGATCATGAAAGGACTGGGGAATGAATGGGATTGGGGTGCATGATATGAAATTCCCAAAGAATCAACACAAATTTTTAAAAGAAGAATCCAACAGTCTCTGCACATTAAAATTCAATCTCTTTAAAATATCCAACCTCTTTAAAACTCCAAAGGCTCTTCAAAAAAGGTCAGTCTTTGAGCTGTGAGATCCTGTGAAAATCAAAAATAACTTAAATACTTTCTTCAAAAAGTAACCAGGGCCTCTTAATGATTCCTCACTCACATCTTAGTAATGTACCTGACCCTACGTTACAGCTCCCTGTAAATTCTTTACTATTTTTTCAATTCAATGATTTTTTTCTCATGTGTCACGTAGATCTTGTAAATACTGGGTAGAAAGTTAACTCACCCTGTTATCTCTGTGTCTGAAACACCCCTAATCTTTACCACCTCCAATATCATTCATCACGGATAAGTGAAAGACTCACATGTATGTATCTGTCTTTTCTGAGGCCAGAAGCAGCTTGGTATAATTCTGTAAGATCAAGTTGGCCAATTAAGTTCTATTAATACATTCGGTTTTTAAAGACACTCATGAATAAACAACTGAGGTCACTGAGCAGGAGGAAATGACAAGAACTCCTTCTTCCTCTTTACCAGGAGAAGTTTTTCACAGCAAAGCTCACAAAATTCTATCTAGCCAAGCATAGAAAACTGAGTTCACACTGTAGTATGAATTGTCTTGTTGATCTTATATTCTGCCAAAGGAGGGTCTTAATGGTATATGTTAGAATTTGAAGAATGGGTCTATACATTTGGAAGGGGGCAAAAGAAAGAACAGATGAATTTTTTGTCTTGTTGATCTCTAAAAGCATCTGTTCTTTCTTTTGCTCCCTTCCAAATGTAAGACCCATTCTTCAAATTCTAACATATAACATTAAGACCCTCCTTTGGCAGGATATGTGAGCTGTGGGGATAAAATGGTCAAAATACATGTAGATATTTGAGTGATCTTACATCAGGCAATTACAGTGAACCCTAGCTTGGAAAGATCTACAGATGAACTTCCATCACTCTGTGTCCCAATGACGTCAGATACTCATCGAGCCCTAAGAGTTAGATACAATCAGCAGGAAGGAGCTAGTCAACAGAAAAGGAAGCCTTGGGCCAAAACAGTCCACCCCTTCTGAGTCACATCTACCTAAGTGCCTCCTGATAAACATAAGAACCTATACCCTCTTTCTCTCTCATCTCTCTACCTTCCTTACACTCTTTCACTTCTATATCTTCCTTATTGAAATGTCCTTTGCCTGTTAAAAATCAAACAGAGAAAAATAACTCAGGAGAGAAATGTGTCAGTGTAATATTTGTTCTCAAATAAGCCACAAGGAACATCTTTCACATCTTAAAACTGTGACAAGGCTTCATGGGTAACTTGCTGATTTAAATGAATCCCTGCTGTTCTGAATTCCTGACCATCAGGATGCACTTCACCTGCAAGGGCCAAATAATCTGTTTCTTGGCACCAAGTGTGATGCTCAGGCACCAAAATGACCCCCATCTTTTTTGCAGAGTGCTCAAGTGTATGAACTGTAAGGCATTAGGCAGTTAGAAAGTCCACACAAGATTTATCTTTTGAATATATTTAGTTTATTCATACAGATGTTCCTTATAATATGACACTAATATAAATGTTAAACAGATATATCACCAAGCAGGAAACACCTGTTTTGCAGAAATGCGGCTAATGGGTTCTACTAGGAAATCTTCTCAAATGAGGACACTTCGCAATATTTCAGGCTTGACCCACCTGTGCTGTGAAGGCCTTCATCTGTGGCAGCCTGAGGGTGGCACTGATAGAGGTCCAGGAGATCCTTTTGAGCTTAGCTACTGGCTATGGCTGACAGGAGGCCTATGTAGGCCTACCTACAATTCTGAAAGTGGTCACTGAGGCCAGGGCTACACATGGAGTCTCTAGTCCTCTTGCAAGTGGGTATCAACACACAGGCTAGAGAATTCATGTCTTAGGAGGAGCAGTATGATCCTACAACCATTCCCAAAGTTCCATTTTTTAAAAATACTTACATTGGGCAGTTACTTTGCAGTATCAGAGCTCACAGCTTGGAGCTGCTTTCCTAGAGCATCAGTACCAGCTTTGATTTAGTTCAATAGCATATCATAGATATATCCTGGGCTAGGCTCATATCTGAACTGCCTAGTGGCCTGCCAGGAGCTTGCTTATGATGCCTACCTCTTGCCAGAGTTTCTGGTGCCAAATCTTGATCTCACATGCATTACATCATTCCCACTCACACAATGTGGTTTCTAAATTAACCATTTTTAAAGTTATCTTCCTTCCACTTGTGGAATCTGAATTCACAGATGTATATTTAGGGTATTGTGTGTTTTTTCCTAGACACAATTCACACTACTCCATCTCTTTCCTTATTGGTTCACATACAAACAAACCTAGGAGAATTACAACAATGAACAACATCTGTTTTTGCTTCTGGACTTCCTCATAATTTATAGAATACACTGAACAGCACCTTAAGCTCTGAGCACACAATAGCTTTTACAGGACAAGCTTCCAAATACCACCTCAATCCTCCAAATGAATGTAGTCAGATCTATCATAGCAGCACCCTGTTTTACAATACCAATTTTGGTTATATTGTGGCTTTTGTTGCTATGCTAGACATCGTGCCCACAAGAAAATTGGGATAAGAAATGACTTATTTCACAATTGATAGATCATCATTGAGAGAAACCAAGGCATGGAATTCATAGCACATGTTTGAAGTAAAAACAGTACTCAAATGTCAAATATTGACTTACTCCCAAACTCATGTTCAGCCACCTTTTTGTGTACAGCCTAGACCCACCTATGCAGAGCTGGTATCACCCCCAGTGGGCTGGGCCTCTCTATGTCAATTAGCAGTCAAGAAAATACCCCAAACACATGTCTACAGGCTAATCTGATGGAAGCTTTTTCTCAAATGCTGTTCTCTTTACCATGAATGTTCAGTTGACAACCAAGATTAGCCATCATAGCTAGTTTGGCAGACATAGTTCTGTTAGCCTGTATCATGGAGAATTTTTCACTACCTTTCAAGTCTGTTAGATAATTTTGTGTCACAGACTTTAAGAATATGCAGCAGAGGACAACTGATATTTATAAGGTCAGCCCACCAGATGAGTAACTGTCTGATGGAGGAACCTCGTCAAGCAAGGCTTATGGGGCCACTGCCTATGAATGACTGTTTGCTTCTATCTGTAATTTTTCTCATGTGCCACTACATTTCTTCACTAAAAGCAGCTATGGGTGTCTCCCCCACTGTCTGTGTGTTTATTTCATGAATATATTTCATCTACTGGGCACATTTACCTCTGGATGGTCAGGAAAATGATTTCTTCTTAAGCGGTATAATTTTGCTGAGTGGAAATGATAATAGGATATTTTTCATAGTTCAGGCTGACATAGGAAAATAACAGTATTCTCAGCTACAAAGACAGCTTTTTACACAATTAGCTGATTTAAGACCTTGGAGCAAATTCAAAGTAAACGAGTTGCCCCTGCAAATGAATGCACAAGGGCCAATTCCCAAGTGTCTGTTGAACCAAGGTCAGGCACAAAGCAACTTTAGCAGACATAACTCCCTGCAGCAATTGACTCTTTGCATGAATTCAGTTTTATGATACAAGACTCAAGATTCAACCAACTAATTGTTTATTGTTTAGGTCCTGAATTTCAATGTCATTGTCTGTTAGGAAATACTGACAACCATGTGCCTCCCATTCTTGCTTTACAGTCTGGCTGACAGCCAAGCATAACCATGGTTACTCACTCACTGTACTCTTACTAAAGTCCGTTTTGTAAGTAGTTGGTCTTAGTTCCTGTACTAAACAGTCCTATCCAGAAAGGCCTTTCCTGTGCTGATAGGTTGAAGTGTATATCCTATATCTTTTTAAAAATAAACTATTTATTTATTTATTTTACATCTTGGCTGCAATTTCCTCTCCTGCCTCTCCTCATAGTCCTTACCCTTACCCCTCTCTGTTCCCACACCCCAATTCACTCCTCTTAGTTTTTATTTAGGAAAGGACATGTCTTCCATGATTATAAAAAAATATGTCATATCAAGTTGCAATAAGACTTAGCACCTCCCCATGTATTAAGGCTGGGCAAGATGACCCATTATAAGGGGTAGGGTCCCAAAAGCCATAAAAGAGTCAGAGACAGCACATGCTCCTACTGTTAGGAGTTCCACAGAGGACCAAGCTACACAACTGTAACATATGTAGAGTGCCTAAGTCAGTCCCAAGTAGGTTCCCTGGTTGTTGATTCATCTCGGTGAGTCCCTATGAGGCCATGTTAGTTGATTCTGTGAGTTTTCTTGTGGTGTCCTTGACCCCTCTGGCTCCTACAATCCTTTTTCCTTTTCTTTTGCATAATTCCCTGAACTGTGTCTAATGCTTTGCTTTGGGTCTCTCATCTATTTCATTCAGCTGCTGGATAAAGTCTGTCTGATGACAATCGGTCTAGGTACCAATCTCATTACAGGAGATGTACAGTTCAGGCTACATATCTGCTATTGCTAGGAGTCTTAGTTGGGTTCATCCTTGTAGATTTCTGGGAGATTCCTTTGTGACAGGTCTCGAAATTTCAGATTATTAGGTCTTAGGCTGAGATGTCTGATCCATTTGGAGTTGAGATTTTTGTTTTGTTTTGCTTTGTTTCCCAGGGTTAAATATAAGTATCCAGCTCCATTTCTGCAAGTAAAGGTTTTGCACCATCAATTTTTGAGGATATTGTATTTCCTTCATTTTTTTTTTGGTGTTTTTTGTTTTATGTTTTTCTTGTTGTTTTTGTTTGTTTTTGCATCCTGTAAAAAAATCTCAGGTAGGAGTTGCTGAGTGCATTTATATCTGACTCCTCTATTATTTTCCATTGATTTATATGTCTGTTTCATGTCAGTACCATGCTGGTTTTATTACTATGGCTATGCACTATCTTTGGAAAGCAGGTAGGGATGATACTGCCATAGTATTCTTTTGGTTCAGGATTGTCTCAGCTATCTTGGTCTTTTGTATAAATATAATGTTTCTGTATTGTTTATTTATGTCTGTGATAAATAAATCTACAATTTTGGTTGGGTTTTCATTGAATCTATAGAGTGTTTCTGAAGTGATGGCCATTTTCACATAATTAATTTGTCCAGTTCAAAAGCATGGTGGTTATACCCAACTTCAATTATCTTTATGCCATGTCTTAAAGATTTGTTTTACATGCTATTTGTTATACATACTGTAGGTCTGTGGGCTCATTTTATAATGAAATGATGTTGAGTTTTGTCAAAGAAAGATCTTGGAAGTTTTACCTTGATTCAATATATGTGGTTGGTATCATTTGTTGATTTCTATATGGTGATCTACCACTGAATCTCTGGAAAGAAGACAATTTGGTCATGATGAATGATCTTTTTTTATATATCTTTGGATTTTGTTTGCCAGTATTTTATTGATAGCTTTTATGATCTTTGAATATCATGGTGATATGTCTCTAATTTTACTTTTGTTATTATTGAAAGTAAAAATAATTACTTTTGTTATTATTATTATCTGTTTTGGTCCTGTGATAATAATAAATTCATAAAGCTTTAAACAAGTTAGAAAGAAGGGCTTGAATTTGAGAGGGGGTGAGTGTGTGACATGCATAGTTATTGGTGTAATAAAGGGAAAGGCCATTTGCCCTTTCTATTTTGTGTAATAATTTGGGTATTGCTAATGTTAGTTTGAAAACATTCTGTTACACCAGTTAACCATCTGGCCCTAGGTTCTTTTGGGGGTAAAGGTACAGATATGTTTTAGTTACACATTTACTCTTGCCTGAACCTGGTTGCTGATAACAACTCTGTTTAAGGATTTCAGGTATTCTTGTCTTAAATTTGGTAAATCATATGTACCTAGATATTTAGTTATTTCTTTTACCTTTTGCAATATAATGCAATAGAGCTTTTGTTCATTTCTATGTTGATATTTGTTCTTTATTTTATTGAAAATTGATTTTTTCATACAATGTGTCATGATTATGTTTTCTCCTCCACCAGCTCTTCCAAATTTCTCCCCATATCCACTGGCATCCTGAAACAATCTCTTTCTGTCTCTTGTTGGAAAATAAACCAGCATCTAAGGGATAATAGTAAAATAAAATATCATAAGATAAAACAAAGACAAATCAGAATAGGACAAAATAAACAAATAGAAAGAAAAGAGGTCAAGAAAGAGCACAAGAAATATGTATATATATTTGGCACTTTTGTTTAGATGTCTTTCATATATGTATGTAATATAGGAAGTTTATTAGGTGTTAGGTTTCCATACTGCAATTCAAATGACCCTTAACTTTAACTGTCTCTCCCTGTATTCTCTGTATTCTCTCTCTCTCATCTCTTCATGCCTCCTCATCCCCACATAATACTTCTGTTTCACTATCCTGCTATCTATTACTATTATTATATTTTCCCTTCCTGGAGAGATTGATTACTACCCCCTAAGTACATTACTTTGTACCTAACCTTCATGTTTTATGGGTGGTAACTTGTTTATCATTCATTTCACAGTTAATCCACATATAAGAGAAAACATACCACATTTGTCTTTATGGCTCTTGGATACCTCAATCAGGATGATTTTTTTCTACTTACATTTACCTGTGAACTTATTTTTTAACAGCTGAGTAATACTCCATTGCGTAAATGTACCACATTTTCTTTATACTTTCATCTGCTGACAGATATCTCCACTGTTTCAAAGTTCTGATATTGTGAATAGACCAGTAATGATCCTAATATATCAAGTGCCTCTGTAGTAGGATGAAGTATGTTTTGGTTACATGCCCAAATGTGGTATAGCTGAATCAAGAGGTAGCTCCATTCCCATGTTATCAAAACATCTTCACACAGATTTCCACAGTGGCTGAACTAGTTTGCTGTCTTACAGGCAATGCATGAGTGCCCATACCCTTTATTCCACATCCTCACCAACATGAGCTGTCACTTTTTTTTATTGATCTTAGTCATGCTGACAGATATAAAATGAAATCTCAAAGCAGTTTTGATTTGTAGTTCTCTGATGAGTAATGGTGCTGAACATTTCTTTAAGTGTTTCTCAGTCATTTGAGTTTGCTCTTTTGAGAAGTCTTTCTTTAGATTTGTACCTCATTTTTAATTGAGTTATTTGTTTATTGATATCAAATGTAGATGGAAGGTGAATGTGTGAAATTGTCCTTTAAACACCTTGTGCTCCCCAATAGTTGGATCTGTAGTCAGAAGTTTTCTTGGTCCTACCCGGCCCTGTGGTCCCACAGCCATTTATAAAATAATCTTTCAGAGGCCTATTATTAATTACCAACTATGGCTTTATCTTATATTAGCTAGCTCTTTCAACTTAATTCAACCCATTTCTATTAATCTATATGTTGCCATGTGGCCCTGGCATCTTGTTGCTCCTTTAGCAGTGGGCGTGTGTCTCCTCAACTCTGCCCTTCTCTCACTATCTCTTTTGGATTTTCCTGCCTGTCTCCATCCTGACCTACCATAGGCCAATGCAGATTTATTTATTATCCAATGGGAACCACACATATTCATAGCATACAGAAAGATATCCCACAGCACTTCCCCTTTTCTGTCTAATCAAAAAGGAAGTTTTTAATTTTAACATTGTAAAATTATATATAACAAAACAGTTATCAAGCAAGAATTACAGTTATAATACCTAGTCTATTTGTATTTGGCAAAATTAAAGAAAATACTCTATCATCTATCTCTGTGAGTCTAAAGTTTCATATCTAACTTATGTTTTATCATGACTAATATAATATAATATAATTATTGTAACTATCTAGTCTTCAACTCCATCAAAGACCCCAGAAGGATATAATATTACCTGAGTAAAGAGGAAGTGCATTGCAAGCAACTTCCATAATTCTAGAAATGACAGAGACATATGGCTGCCTGAACAGTCACCCAAAGTTCCTCTGTAATGTTGGGGCATCTGGTGGACAGTCATCTGAAGTTCCTCTGTAACATTGGGGAATCTATCTTTAGCCTACAGGTCTAGAGTCTCTGGCATAGCTTTTAGTGAAGCAGGAAATTTTAAGGACTGTTCCACCGATTCTGGCAAAGTTTGTCAGTTGCTTCTCCCCATGTCCTATAGAATGTCTGGCAGTTTCTTCCATGAAGCAGGAATGTGGACCATCTCGCCTTGCAAAGTTCAGTGGTCATCATCCTATGGATACTGCATGTCCAATTTATACAGCATCCTGTCAAACAGTCAAGGCAAAATCTTCCCACTGAGTTGGGATTAAAAAAATGGCTTTTGACATTCTAGACTTCTCTTTGATATAGCAGTAAGATGAATTTTGCTTGGCAACAAACACTAATCAAAATATAACCTATATTCTGGGTGCATCTTTTCTGAGATTTGTGATAAACCCATCAACTAACTCCAGTAATGTTGGCTATGTCTTAAGAATTACTCAAATATCCCCAATGGTGTACTTGGCTCTGCATTTTATAGTTTCCTGTCAATTCTTTAGTTTTTTAAAAAAGTCTCTATCCTTATTTTTCAATATGTCATCTAGAACCTGCAAATACTGGGTAGAAAGATGACTCTTCCTGTACTCTTTGTGTCTGAGACACCCCCAATCCTTACCTTCTTTAATACCATTAAGAAGCCAGACCAAGGAGCTCATAAAGAATGGCAGAGAGACTTGAATTAGTAAGCCTATCTTTTCCTAAGCTAAAATCATCTTGGCAGAGTTCTCTAATATTGGGTGAGCCAGTTAAATTCTCTTAACACACTTACACTTTAAAGACACTCATGAGTGAATAACTGAAGTCACTGAGCAGGAGGGAATGGCAGGAACTCCTTCATCTTCTTTACCAGTAGAAGCTTTACACAGTAAAGCTCACAGATCATCTATGTGGCTAAACAGAAGACTGAGTTCACACTGTACTGTGAATTTGTTTGATCTCTAAAAAGCCAAACAAAGAAAAATAACCCAGCAGATATATGCATGCAATATAATATTTGTTCATGAATAAGCCATAAGAAACATCCTCTCCATTCTAAAACTATGATGAGGCTTCATGGGCACCTCACTACCTTGGATGCATTACAGCTTCTCTGAATCCCTGGCCACAGGAGGCATTTTACTTGCAAGGGCAAACAAGCTGTTCCTTGGCACAAAGAATGATGGTCAGGCACCAAAATGAGGCCACATGCATTGCAGAGTGCACAGGCCTATAGACTGTAAGGCACTAGGTAGTAGGGTGTACATACAAGATTTGTCTTTTGTATGTGTTTCATTCATTTTTACATTCCTTGTAATATCATAGGAATGTAACACGAATCTTAAATGGTCTTATTAGTAAAAAACTCAGTGCCAGGTATTAGGATGTATACTGAATGATCAGAGAGACAGAACAAGTCACAGCCAACCTTACCTCACCAACTCCTCAGCTGATCTTGTTTCCTCAGACTGAAAGCTTCTGAGTCTTCACCCAAATGGATCTCAGCTGAACTGTTGCTAAAAAGCCTAAAAGCTTAAAAGCCTCTAGTTCCTGGTCCTCATGCCTTATATACCTGTCTGCTTCCTGCCATCACTTCCTGGGATTAAAGGTGTGTGCCATCATGCCTGGCTGTTTCCAGTGTGGCCTTGAATTCATAGATCCTGTTGGATCTCTGCCCTCAGAATGCTAGGATTAAAGGCATGTGTGCCACCATTTTTCTGGCCTCTATGTCTATCTAGTTGCTGTTCTGTTCTCTGTACCCAGGAAAGCTTTATTATGGTGCACAATATTTCAACCACATAGGAATATAAATGTTAAACAGACATCTCACCAAGTGGGGAACAGTTGTGCAGAATGCTGCTGCAGAGTTCCACTGGGTAATTTTCTCCAGTGAGGATGCTTTGGAATCTTGCAGACATGACTCACACCTGCCATGAAGTCCTTCAGCTGTGGTAGGCTGGGAGAATGACACTGATTAATGTACAGGAAATCCTTGTGAGCTTTGGCTGTGGCTGACAGGTGGGCCTTTGTGGACCAGCTACAGTGCTGAAAGTTTAATAGTCGCTGAGGCCAGGGCCATGCATAAAGTCTCCAGTCCTCTTTCAGATGGATATTAAGAGAAAGTCTATATATTCATGGCTCAGGAGCACAGAAGTGTGATCCTACAGATCATTTCCAAAGATACAACTATTTTTATTGTTTAATTAGGCAGTAACTTTAAAATATAAGAACTCACAGCTTGGGTCTGGTTCACTAACACATCAATACCACCTTGGGCTTAACTCATTAACATATCATAGATATGTTCTAGGCTAGGCTAGTATCTGTGCTGCCTGGTGATCTTCCTGGAGCTTGCTTCTGAGGCCTAGTTCTTATCAGAGCTTCCTGGTGGGAAGTTCTTTTTTCTTAATTTAAGAAAATTTTTAATTCATTTTACATACCAACCACAGATCCCAGCATTCCTCCCCAACCCACCCTCCTATCCCCTCCTCCAAAAGGGTAAGGGCTCTGAAGGGGAGTCAACAAAGCCTGGTACATTCAGTTGAGGCAGGACCAAGCCCTTCCTCCCTGCATTACAATGGTTTTTATATTATGTTCCTTAAACTTATGGGAGTAGAATGCTCATAACTTATGTTAATATAATCTATATTTCTTCTTAGACACAATATTCACACTCCTCTATCATTTCTTCTCTCATTGCTTCATGCATAAAAGGTAGGAGATTTACGACAATAAACAATGTTTCTTACATCTTTACTTCCCCATAATTTATAGAATACACTGAGCAGCACAGTAAGCTCTGAACACTAAACTGCTTTTACAGTCCAAGCTTCCAAATGCTACCTTAATCTCTCTCTGAAACAACCTATTCAGATCAATCAGTCAAGACCCATTTTCCTAATACCAATTTTAGTTTTACTTTGCTTCTGTCACTATGCTAGCCATCATGAACAAAGGAAAATTGAGAAATAAAAGGGTTGACTTCACNGTTTACACTTCATCATTGAGGGAAGCCAAGGCATTAAACACAAGGCCCAAGTCTGAAGTAGAAGCCTTGTACAAATACCAGATACTGACCTGCTTCCAGGCTCATGTTCAGCTACCTTTCTTATATAGCTCAGGCCCACCTACATAGGGATGGTATCAACCCAAGTGGTGTGAACATCTCTTAATCAATTAGTAGTCAAGAAATTGCCCCAAACACATGCCCATAAGACAATCTGATGGAAGCTATTTCTCAAATGTGTTTTGTTCTTTCCAATGTATGAATAGTTGACAACCAAAATCAGTTCATCATAGCTGGTTTGGCAGGCATAATTCTGTTTACCTGTATCATGGAAAGGTTTTCATTATCCTTCAATTCTGTTAGATATTTTTGTTGGTCAATGTATTCTGTGGTCTCTTAGAACTTAGAGCACATTATTATAAGTCTTTGTGTCTTTTGAAGTTTCATTGAGAACTCAGCTGTTATTTTGATGAGTTTTTCCTTGTTTATAATTTGTGTCTTTTCTCTTGTACCTTTCAATACCTTTAGTTTGTATTGCATGTTTTCTGGTTCTTCTATTAATTTTTTAATTTATTTTATATACCAACCACAGTTTCTCCTCCCTCCCCTCTTCCTATTCCTTCCACCACCTCCCATCTAGGCTCCCCTCCACTCATTCTCCATTCAGAGAGGGTCAGGTATCCCATGGGAGTCAACAAAGCATGGCATATTAGGTTGAGGCAGGGTCAATCTTCTCCCTGCCCCCTGCGCCCTCCCCCCCACATCAAAGCTGGGCAAGGCATCACCATGGGGAATAGGTTCCAAAGAGCCAGCTCATGTGTCAAGGACAGGTCCTGATTCCACTGCTAGGGGCCCCACAAATAGACCAAGCTACACAACTGTCACCCACATGCAGAGGGCCTAGGTCAGTCCCATGCAGGCTCCCTAGCTGTTTGACCAGTTTCTGAGCTTCCACTAGTTTAGGTCATCTGTTTCTGTGGGTTCCCCTCATTATGATCTTGACTCCCCTTACAGGGAAAATCCCTCCTCCCTCTCTTCAAATGGATTCCCAGAGTTTGGTCCAGTGCTTGGCTGTGGATCTTTGCATTTGCTTCTATAAGATGAATTGCTAAACAGCCTTATAAATAAAAACCCGGAGCCAGATATTGGGGTTAAAACTGAGAGATCAGAGGAATAGGACAAGCCACAGCCAACCTTACCACACCAACACCTCAGTCTCCAAAGAAACCTACTTCCTGTATACCCATGCCTATATGCCTTTTTGTTCTGCCAACTCACTTCCTCTCTCTGCCCAGCTATATCACTTCCTGTCTGTCTGTACAAACATCCAGACCTCTATGGTTAGTGCTGGGATTAAAGGCATGTGTCATCATGCCTGGCTCTGTTCCCAGTGTGACCTTGAACTCANAGAGATCTGGATGGATCTTTGCCTCCTGAGTGATAGGATTAAAGACATGTGCTACCATTGCCTGACTTCTATGTTTACCTTAGTGGCTGGCTTTTTCCTCTGATCCTCAGATAAGCTTTATTGGGGTGCACAAAAAATATCACCACATGCTTCCATCAGTTACTGGATGAAGACTCTATGATCACAATTAGGGTAGTCACCAATCAGATAACAGAAGGCCAGTTCAGACACCCTTTCCGTTATTGGTAAGAGTCTTAGCTGAAATCATCCTTGTGGATTCCTGGAAGTTTCCCTGGCACCAAGTTTCTCCCTAACTCCAAACTGGCCCCCCTTTATCAAAACATCTCTTTTATTACTCTCCCTCCACCCCACCCACAGCTTGACCACCAATTCCTCATGACATTAATTGTTGCTGCAACTTTATAGCTGATCATGTCTCTGCTTAATGTTTTATTTCTTTTTGTCTTAATTTTGATGTCATATATATCTAAATATCCACTTCTTATTTTACAATATAATGAAATAGAGGTTTTATTCATTTTTTTGGTTGATATAATTTTTCTTAATTGAGAATACCCTTTTTTCATATAATATACCCTGATAATTGTTTATCAACCCTCTACTCCCCCCAATTCCTCCCCATATCCTCTTCCATCTAGATCCACACTTCTCTGTCTCTCTTTGAAAATAAACAGGCACCTAAGGGATAATTACAAAATGAAATATAAGATGATAAAATAGAAACAAAAATGTCAGAATAGGTAAAAACAAACAAAAGGAAAGGAGTTCAAGAAAAAACACACACAAAAAGATATATGCAGAGAGACACAGTGATCTATTCTCCACCATGATTTGATCGTTTAATTTATATGGCCTTAGTATATGTATATATCTTAAGAAGATTCAACAGCATTAGGTTTTCATACTACCACTCAAATGACTCTTAATTTTAGGTGCCTCTATTTCCCACTCATCTTCCCTCCTGCTGGGGGTTGATGCCCTTGTATACTTGTTTAATAAAATGCTGATTGGCCAGTAGTCAGACAGGAAGTGTAGGCAGGGTGAGCAGCTTGGAGAATTCTGGGAAGAGGAAGGGTTCAGTCAGGAGTCACCAGCCAGACACAGAGGAAGCAAGATGACAGCCAGAACTGAGAAAAGGTACCAAGCCATGTGGCTAAACATAGATAAGAATATGGGTTAATTTAAGTGGAAGAGCTAGTCAGTAATAATCCTGAGCTAATGGCTGAGCAGTTATGATTAATATAAGCTTCTGAGTAATTATTTTATAAGTGACTACAAGATCCTCAGGCTGGAGAAATGCAGACCTGGCAGGACCAGGCAGGATGGAGAAATTTTCAGCTATACCCTTCTCCTCACTTGATCCTTCCATTCCATCCACCTACACTCTCCATAACTATATATCATATTTTCTCTTCTTAGAGATCTATCCTCACCCCAGTACCTTACAGTATCTCCTTGTTTCTGTGCATGATAGCTTGCTTATCATCTACTAAACAGCTAAAATCCACATATAAATGAATACAATATTTGCCTTTATGGATTGGGGATACTTCACTCAGAATTATTTTTTCTACTTCTATCCATTTACCTGAAAATTTCATGGTTTTATTTTTTAATAGCTGAGTAATTCTCCATTGTGTAAATGTACTACATATTCTTTATCCTTTCATCCACTGACAACATCTTGGTTGTTTCAAATTTCTGGATATTATAACTAGACCAGTAATGAACAAGGTTGTGCAAGTGTCTCTGTGGCAGGATGAAGCATCCTTTGGTTACATGCCCAGTAGTGTTGTAGCTGGATCTTGTAGTAGAATGATTTCCATCTTGCTGGGACACCACCACACTAATTTACATAGTGGTTGTACAAGATTGCAGTTCCACCAGCAATGGATGAGTGTTCAGTTTACTCCATATCATCACCAGCATGAACTGCTTTTTGTTTGATTAACTTTAGATATTTCAACTGGTGTAAATGAAATCTCAAAGTTGTAGTTTTGATCTGTATTTCACTGATATCTAAGGATGCTGAACATTTCTTTATGTGTTTCTCAGACATTTGAGTTTCTTCTTTTGAGAATTTTCTGTTTAGATATGTCCCCCAATTTTAATTAGGGTTGTTTTCTTGATATCCAGGTTTTTTTAAAATTCCTTATATATTTTGGATATAAGCCCTCTGTCAGATGTAAATTTGTTAAAAATCTTTTCCCATTCTTTAGGCTGCTGCTTTCCTTGAATAACAGTGTTCTTTGCCTTCCAAAAGCTTTTCAGTTTCATGAGGCCCTATTTATTTATATTATTGATCTTAGTTCCTGTGCTGTTGGTATTCTCTTCAGGAAGTTGTCTCCAGTGATAATGCATTCAAGGCTATTTCTCACTTTCTTTATCAGGTTCATGNGTCTGGTATGATGTTGAGGTCTTTGATCCATTTAGAGTTGTGTTTTGTGCAGGGTGATGGGTATGGATCTATGCAGATTCATTTATATGAAGTCATCCCGTTTTACAATCACGATTTGTTGAAGTTTCTGTCTTTTTTCCAGTGTGTACTTCTGGCTTCTTTTTAAAAATTTAGTTGTCCATATGTGTGTAGAATTATGTCTAGGTTTTCAATTCGATTCCATTTTTCAGCATATCTGTTTTTGTGCCAATGCCACCGTTTTTTCAATATAGCTTGTAGTATAATTTTAGGTCAGGGACTATGATACTTCCAGCATTTCTTTCATTATTCAGCATTGTTTTAGCTCTACTGTTTTTTTTGTGTTTCCATATGAGGTTGAAATTTATCCTTTCAAGTTCTGTGAAGAACTATGTTCAAATTTGGTGTGGATTGCATAGAAAGTGTATATAGCTTTTGGTGGGATGAACATTTTCTCTATATTAATCTTAATAATCTATGAGCTAGGGAAGCATTTGTATATTCTGGTATATCTATCAATTTCTTTCTCCAAGGACTTAAAGTTTTTCTTTTATCATACAGGTCTTTCATTTGCTTGGTTAGAGTACACCCTACAATATTATATATATATCTCTATGTATTTGAGGCTATTGTGAAGGGTGTTATTTCCCTGATCTTTTTTTTTTCAGTTCATTTATCATTTGAATATAAGAAGGCTATTTATTTTTGAGTAAAATTTCTATTCTGGTACTTTGCCAAAAGTGTTTGTCTGTTGTATGAGTTTCCTAGGGGAATTTTTAAGAATTCTAGCTTATGTATGCTATTAGATTATCTGAAAGTATATATACTTTGACACCTTCCTTCCCAATTCTTATCCACTTGATCTACTTCAGTTGTCTTATTGCTCCAGCTTAAACTTTAAATACTGTATTGAATAGATATGGAGAGAGTGGACAAGCTTGTCTTGTTACTAGCTTTAGTGAGGTTTCTTTGAGAGTCTCTCCTTTTAAGTTGATTCTGGCTATGAGCTTGCTGTAAACTGCATTTATTATTTTGAGATATTTCTTGTATCCATGTATCCCTAATCTCCCCAGTACTTTTATTAAATGAAAGGCTTTTTTTGTCAAAATACTTTACTGCATCTAATAAGATGATGATACAGCTTTTCTCTTTCAGTTTGTTCTTAAGGTGGATTATAGTTATCAATTTACATATGCTGAACTACCCTGAATCTCCTTCTTGCATTTGGCTTGCAAGCATTTTATTGAGAAGTTTTGTATACATCTTCAAAAGGGAAATTGGTATGCAATTATCTTTGTGGGTTTTTTTAAATATTTTTTATTATTATTAATAAACATTCAATGTACAACTGCAGGAGAGATAATATACAGATAGCTTGAACATAGGTAGAGGTACAAATTCTTATTATAATAGTGAAATGTTTCACTAAAGCTTGCCTGGTGACTGGGCAAAACCCAAACTTATTTTATGCTACAGTCATCCTAGGGTCCTTCCTGTTAGGTAGCCTCTCTGGATCTGT
>LZPO01017683.1:47876-59293 GCA_001675575.1 Neotoma lepida | reverse complement strand
GAGAACAGTGTCACATGAAAAACCATGAGAGGAGATGGAGGAAAATCGAAAGTTGATAGTGGGATTTCAGATTCTGAACTTGCTAGATCTCGAAAGCAACACTCCCCATAGGACCTGATAGAAACATACTGACTGCCACTACATCTGACACGTCAACTGAAAACAGATACATTCTGGGGTTATGTGCAAGAGACGATCTCCACTGTACCAGCAGGTGCCAGTGATGGCTAGTATTGTTCAAAGGACCATCTGTAAGTCTCTGTGGACAGACCCAGACTTTCGCTTAATGGGACCCTATACAAATATAGACCCAGAAGGAACCTGGTTTCCTCTTTGCCTTTTCTACCTACTCCACTACAGCTATACACACCACGGTTACTAAGACTTAGAATATATTCTTTGGAATTAACCTGATTTTTCCTGGAGTCTCTCAAAGAAACCCCTGAAAGTCACCTCCCATTCTGCCTTGGCAATGGCACGACCTTACCTATCTGTGGTGACAACTATGCCTGAGTTCACCCCAGAGATTCACCTCTTCAGAGATTGTTGAGGGTCCAGAATCTAGTCCAGCAACACCTTTCTCATGCTATATATCCAAGTTTTCTTTGCATTTGAACCTGCCTCCCAATTATGTGCTCCTTTTGGTTGGCTGTGTTGATGATAAGATTAAGCCTCCAGGCACTAGTGCTTCATTCTCTTCCTGAGATATAATCTCTGACTGTCCCTCTGACATGGCTGTGAGATACCTCTGTACAGAACAGGAAGCTAAATTTGTGATTCTTGTCAGAGAAAGTTAGATAGCCATTCTGTAGGCCTTGGATCACATTATACTGAACATTTTGCTTTCTGATTGTGCTTCCTGAAAAAGATGTGTGATGTACCCTTGCAGTTTAGAATGGGAGGTTTTGGTTACCATCCCTAGAATGGGCTTATTCTGTATATTCTATTTTGTATTTATTCCACAGCTAGGATTGATCCTGTGATAACACAAACCTTGGGATGCTCTGTTTCCCTGTCAGTGTGTAATATAGTTGTATCTCACAAGAATCTTTAGGAGACAATTATCCCCAAAGAGGAAAGTGATGTTAAAGGTTGAACTCTAAGAGGGGAAATAAATGGCCTGCTATGGGTGTGTCTCTTCAAATTGTCTAGCTTTTCTCTTTTGGAGATTACATCTAGTTGCCATCTAGAAGCACCATCTGCCTGGACCTCTCCATTATAACCTCACAACGTCAACTCAAGTTACTATATTTACCAATACANNACACATCCTGGAGGCCTTAGGGACACTCACTCACATTTCATTGCAAGTATTGTAAGAACCAGGGAGTCAAGAACATGACATGAGAGCCCACAGAGACAGCCAACCTGTGTGTGACTTTTGTGTGGCATGGTCTGTTTGTGGGGCTCCTAGCAGTGCTATCAGGACATGTTCCCTACACTTGAGTTGGCTTTTGAGGAACCAACCCCCAAACTGNGTTGCCTTGCCCAACCTTGATTTAGGGGGAGGAGCTTGGTTCTACCTGAACTTGAAGTGTCATGCTTTGTTGACTGCCATGGAAGCCCTCCCACTTTCTAAATGGAGACAGAGGAGGAGTGGAAGGAGGTGGGGGAAGGGAACAGTAGGAGAGGAGGGAGAGGAAACTGGTTGATAAGTAAAATAAGTGAAAAAATTAATAAAATTTTCTTTAAAAACAGTAAGAGCTTGTGGCTGTTATTGGTGCTTTTCAATTTCTTTAAAATAAATGCATGTGAACCTAAACAAATTATCAGTCACTCTTTCTGCTACATTTACCAATTTTTTGATTAGTTTAGAATTTTATGTACATTGGGTATTGTAAAGTATAGGTCAGGTAAATCTCATATATTTCTTCCCTGATATAAATGCAAAAAAATGGATAAATCAAATATGGCATCTCTCTGCCATATGATATGACACAACCTAAGAAAATGAGGAAAATGTGACAGTCATTATTGTAGGATAATGTACTTCCTAATGGTCCCACTGATGCATTGGAAATTACCTTTCATCAGGACTCCTATAAGGAAAAACACTCAACCTAAAGCAGCAGCCGGGTGTCCATACAGACAAAAAGAAAGGATGAGTGCTAAAGAGGGGAAATGGAGAGTAGAGGATTATGATTTGGTGCCCAGAGCTACCTTGAAGAAGAAATCCTTCTGAATACCAGTACCTCCAGGTACTGGTTGCAATGAAATGTGAGTGAGTGTCCCTAAGTCCGCCAGGATGTGTCCTGTAATGGTAAATATATTAATTTGAGTTGATGTTGTGAGTTTACAATGAAGAGGGCCAGGTAGATGGTGCTTCTAGATGGCAGCTCAATGTCACATCCAAAAGAGAAGCCAGAGGGTTCCAAGAGAAANATCCATGGCAGGTAATTTATTTTCCCTCTTACAGTTCAGTCTTGAACATCACTTTCCTCTTTCAGAGTCATTGTCTCCTAAAGATTCTTGTGAGATACAACTGTGTCACACTGACAGGGAAACAGAGCATCCCAGGGTCTATATTTTCACAGGATCAATCATAGCTGTGGACTAAACACAAAATAGAATATATGGAATAAGCCCATGCCAGAGATCATAACAAAAACCTTCCAGGAATCCACAAGGATGACCCCAGCTAAGACTCCTAACAATAGTGGGAAGGGTGCCTGAACTGGCCTTCTACTGTAATCAGATAGGTGACTACTCCAATCATGATCAGAGAGCCTACATCAAGTAACTGATGGAAGCAGGTACAAAGATCCACAACCAAGCATCAAGCCTAGCTCTGGGAGTCGTACTAAAGAGAAAGAAGTCTTAGCTGGGGTCATCCTTGTGGATTCCTGGGAGTTTCCCTAGCACCAGTTTCTCCCTAAGCCAAAAATGCTCCCCCATGAAGATATCTTTTTATTATTCTCCCTGTCTACCCCTCCCCCAGCCCACTCAACCTGACCCCTCATGTTCCNTTACCTCCAATCCCTACCCCCAGTTTACCAGGAGATCTCTTCTATTTCCTGTTGCCAGGGAAATTCATGTATCTCTCTTTGGGCCTTCCTTGTTACCCAGCTTTTTGGGGACTGTGGGTTGTAGCCTGGTTATCCTTTAATTTACAGCTAATATCCACTTATAAGTGAGCACATATCGTGTTTGTGTTTATGGGTCTGAGTTACCTCATTCAAGATGTTTTTCTCTAGTTCTACCCATTTGCCTGCAAATTTCATGATGTCATTGTTTTTTTACTGCTGAGTAATACTCCATTGTATAAATGTGCCACATTTTCTTTATCCATTCTGCAGTAGAGGGGCATCTAGGTTGTTTTCAGGTTCTGGCTATGACAAATAATGCTGCTATGAACACAGTTGAGCAAATGCCCTTATGGTACACTGTTTTAACCACAGTCTTNTATGCGCTGTTTACCTTCTGCTTGTTTCATTCTTCAGACTTCCTATTTATTTTTTTTAATTCATTCTTTGTGAATTTCATACAGTGTATTTTTATCATATTATTTCCATTCCTTCAACTCCTCCCAGATTCTCCATTTGTCCTTATCAACGCAACTCCATGTTCTTTTTCTCACTTACTAAAAGGGAAAGAATAAGCCACTGAAAGTATGGCATCTGATTTTTGTTGGTCAGTCATTCCCCAGTGTGCAGCCTGCCTTGGACTGTGTATAATATACCCAATGTCACACCATCTGGCTTTTCTTCTCAGAGCAGCTATCACTTGTGAATAGTGTCTTCACTAGTAGTGGGATTTTTTTCATATTTCCTCTCCTTTGTGCTGGGTTTTTTTCTGGTTGAGCTCAGTAGGTCTTTTGTGTGTTATCACAGTCTTTGTGAGTACCCATGTGCATTGGTCCTGTTGTGTCTGCAAAATGATGTTTTCATAAAATCATCTACACCCTCTCTTTTTCACAGATCCCTGAGCTTGGGGGTAGGGAGTATGATCAAACATCCTATTCAGAAGAACTCCCAGTATTCCTGGCTCTTTATGTTGTACAAGTATAGGTCTCTATGTTAATTGTCATCTCCTGCATGAAGAGACTTTTATAATGAGGGTCAAAAAATTCATTGATATGAGTATAGAAATATGCCATCAGAAGTCTGTTATTGTTATGCTCTTTTTCAGAATAATAGTAATAGATTTTCCCCAGAACTGTGAANTCTTGTCTGTTTGTTGTCTAATTAACTGTGTCAGGTATTGGTTCTATATAATTAAGTTGGCCTTAAACCCAATAGAATGTGGCTGTTATCCCCTAACATTTGTGACATTGTTTAATCAGTGGAAATATTGAGATTTAACAACGTGGCTGAAAGGAATTGGAGATCTGAAGAATGGTTTGACATCAGACATTGAGATGTAGAATTTGGAGTTTACCCTACTGGTTTTCGTTCTTGTTTTGGTCCAGTATTTACTCACTATGCTTTGTTTCCTTCCCTTTGTAATGGTGATGTATATCTTGAGCTGTTGTATATTGAAAGCATATGATCTTCTCTTTAAGTTTAATTTTACAAGAGCTTACAGTTAAGACTTTGCCATGAGTATTACAGACTTTGAACATTAGACTTTTAAATGGTATTGAGACTGTTATAGACTTTTTAATTATGACTTAATGCATTTTCGTGTAGCTACAAGTTTTTCTCCAGTCCTGAGTTCCTTTAGTTCCCCCGGCCCGTGGTCCCACAGCTGCTTATAAAATAAGCTTAATATTATTTATTAAGATGCTTAATATTATTTATAACTGCTCGGCCATTAGGTCAGGCTTATTACTGACTAGCTCTTACACTTAAATTAACTCATAATTCTTATCTATGTCTAGCCATGTGGCCTGGTACCTTTTCTCAGTTCTGCCTTGTCATCTTGCTTCCTCTGTGTCTGGCTGGTGACTTCTCACTCTGCCCTTTCTCTTCCCAGCATTATCCTAGTGTGCTCGCCCCACCTATATTTTCTGCCTGGCTCCTGGCCAATCAGCATTTTATTAAACCAGTGTATGAGAACATTATCCCACAGAATTTCCCCTTTTTTGTCTAATCAAAAAGGAAGGTTTTAACTTTAACATAGTAAAATTATATATAATAGAACAGTTATCAAGCAAGAATTACAATTACAATATCTAGTCTATTTGTATTTGGCAAAATTAAAGAAAATATTCTATCATCTATCCTATATTTGTGAGTCTAATGTTTCATATCTAATTCATCTTTTATCATAACCAAAGAAAATCATAATTATAACTAATTAGTCTTCAACTACATCAAAGACCCCAGAAGGATACAATATTACCTAAGTAANCAGGAAGTGCATTGTAAGCAACTTCCAAAAATCTCGAATGACAGAGGCAACTAGCTGCCTGGACAGTCACCCAAAGTTCCTCTGTAATATTGGGGCACTCATCTTCAGCCTATAGGCCTAGAGTCTCTCAGTCACTTTTCCCTGTGTTCTGTAGAATGTCTGCAGTCTCTTCTGTGAAGCAGGAACCTGAAGTACCATCTNACCTTGTTTTGGCAAAATTTAGTGGTCTTTTTTTATGGGTTCTGCATATCCAGTCTATACAACATTCTGTCAAACAGTCCAGGCAAGAACAGTTTCTTGCCCAAATGGCCAGTTCTGCCAAAAAGAAGATAAACTCCATATAGAGTTTCTTTAATGTTCATCATCTGCTCTGACATAGATTGATGCTGCCAGGTACAGACATGTCTCAATGTCCAGAAAGTCAAAGTTCTTAAAACATTTTAAATGCCATATTCTATAGGTCCTTGAAGTGTTTAAAGATTACTTACCTAATTGAAATATGTCTATGCATACCTAGAAAACTTAACTAACATGACTGTGTGATTAGCATAGATGACTAATTATTAATCTGTATTTCTTAATTATACATTATAATTTTAAATGAGCTGCACAAACATATTACCTTAAATAAGAGTAGAAATATACATACAGTATAACAAAATTAACTTTAAATTTGTAATAAACTAAAATCTATAGCAATATAAGACATTTTAAACAAGTTGTTGTTCTTTAAAAGTAGATTCAATAATTTACCCTTTTATTCTATTATATCTATAATATCCCATTTTCTTCTTTAAAAAGATATTGCATTTATAATCAACACCCTTTAAATAAAAAGGAACACTGATAAACAATATTTTGGGAATTTGGGTATAGCTTCTCATATTATTTCCTACTGGTTGGGGGCACTGACAATCTTATGGGGATCCTGAGGAAATTAAGAATTATGGTCAAGTTGTGAGTGGAGTAGTCTGTGAGGCTGCATTGTCTGAGCCAGTTGCCTTGAGGCTGTTTTGGATATTGGATCATCTGGGTCATGGTGTCATTGGAGACCTTTCAGAGGGTCTTGGTTGATCAAACCATATTAGCTAGGAAGCAATCCACAGCTTCTCATCTTCTGTGGAGACAAAAACAGAACCTCTTTTCTAATGCAATGTATCTCTGGACACAAATTTTGAAGTCAAGATACTATATATATATATATATATATGTGTGTGTGTGTGTGTGTGTGTGTGTGTGTGTGTATGTTGGTTTAAACTCAGCAGCTTTTACAATAAAATGTCTTTCTGCAGTTAAAAATCCAAAGACAATATAATCCAGACTCTTTCTAATTCCCAACTTTTTGTGGCTTATTTTTTTATATTACTTTTACTGTCTCTTAAAGACTATTTTTCTTTAACTATTTCTTTATATAACTATATATCCTCCTTTTTCTCTCTTTTCCAAGCCTACATGCATTTGTACACACAATGTAAACCATTTAGAGGTTTATTCCATCTGAATCTGTCTTTTGTGTATCTATTGCTTTAAACTGTAGCATGGCTAGGACTGAAATGACAGCTTTGGCTGCTGACTTCATCCATCTCAGTTTACAAACATAGTGGAGGTAATTCACCACAAGCTCTAGGAGCCATACTCTCAGCTGACTCTGGGAGGCAGCGGGTCTATACCTCTTTCAAGGAGCATGTAACCCAGAAACTTCTGATTTTGGTTTGTTTGTTTGTACTAACAAAAGCTAAATCTACCATGCAGCATACTGTGCAGCTTGGAGACGCCACTGTAACNGTGGCAGGAATCTGTTGTGCTGCTTAGATTATGGTGGGTGGCGGCCAGCTCCATCTCACAGGCAGCTGTCAGGAGAAGAGTCTGCACTGCTGCTGGCATGGGACTGTGAGACTGGAAATCCCAGTGTGACTCCATTTCTGTGCATTCAGAATCTTTAAGCTTTCTTAGGTCTATGTGGATCAATGCTCAATGGTGAGCACCAAATGTAGTCGTAAGTTTTTCTCCAGTCTCGAGTTCCTCTGGTCCTGCCTGGCCTGTGGTCCCACAGCTGCTTATAAAATAACTGACCAGAGGCTTAATATTGTTTATAACTGCTTGGCCATTAGCTCAGGCTTATTACTGACTAGCTCTTACACTTAAATTAACTCATAATTCTTATCTATGTCTAGCCATGTGGCTTGGTGGTACCTATTCTCAGTTCTGCTTTGTCATCTTGCTTCCNCTGTGTCTGGCTGANGACTCCTCACTCCAACCTTCCTCTTCCCAGCATTCTCCTAGTGTGCTCACCCAGCCTATATTTTCTGCCTGGCTCCTGGCCAATCAGCATTTTATTAAACCAGTGTACAAGAGAATTATCCTATAGCATTTTTACATTATGATATTCCTATAGGGATATGGGGGGCCAGGGATTGGAATGTGGTGATGTGGAAGAGATTATCACCCACAGGCTCATAGAGTTGAATGCATGTTCACCAGTGAGTTGAACTATCTGAAGGGATTAGGTCGTGGCTTTGATGGAGGAAATATGTCACTGGGAGTTGGCATCAAGGTTTCAAAAGCCTGTGTCAAGTCTAGTGTCACTCTCTTTTCCTACTGCTTGCAGGTCTGAATAAAAAATCTCAGCTACTTATCCAGCACTATGCTTACTTTTGTGCTGCTGTGCTCCCTGCCATGATAACAATGGACTATGTCCCTGAAACTGTAAGTAAGGCTCAATTAAATATTTTCTTTTATAGGTGTTGCCATGGTCATAATGTCTCTTTGTAACAACAGAACAGACTAAGACAGGTCATGTGATTCAAAAAGATGAAATTTATTCTTAGAACTAGGTTTTCATTTGGTAACATATGAAGTCTTATTGGTGTACTATCTTCCCTATTATGTATGTATGTATTTTTAGACACCTACCATAGTTGGCTTTCATATGTATTTTCAAAACTTCTCTAGTGTTAGTTATCTCTCCANATATTACTTCCTCTGACCACAGTAAAGGATATTTAAGTCAGAGAAAGTAACAAATCATTATGTTAACAAGTGNTTGAAATATTTATTTTCTCAGAATCTGCAAATGAGACCTAGTCCTGCTTGATTCAGATCTCCAAGTGTCTGCTAATGCTGTCCAAATCCTTGTATCATCCCATCTCAAACAGCAATTCTGATAAACCAGAGGNGCATGATCAATCTTTATTTCTAGATAAGCACACTTCATATCTATTCCANATCATTTCCAATCATGTGCCTGGTAAAGCTGGCTCAACTTCACCTGTCTGTAAGAAATTCCTTTACTTCTGTTTCATCAGATTCCCTTAATCCCAATTATTTTGTTTCTCCATAATAATTCACATTTATTGAACACTAATACTATCCTTAGCAACAAAATCTCCTTACATGGGTTAATGCAATGCTAAGAACTCTGCCTCAGTGCAGGATTGTGTCATCCATATATATAAGATATATATCTGTATTGCTTGACAATGTCTTCCTGGTTATGATTTTTGTGAGTTTCAAAGAATTTTCTCCTATACATAGTTTACTTCAATAGTCTTCTTCTAATGTTCCACCAGTGGAATAGAGACCTTCATGAAAGGGAAATGACATTGTGTTAGAGACTTACATTCTCATCTTAGATGTCCTTGAGAATCACAATCTGGTACTCCTGGAGCTCTAAACTTAGAGAGTTGAGTTTGTCAAGCAAATCATGGAGATAGGATCAGGGATTAGGATGAGAGATCTATTTATTTCTCAGCTTTGATTTCTTTTTTTTTATTACTAATAAGACTGGACTAAGCCCTCTGGATACTCATCTTTGATTTCTAAGGCTTGCAGGAATGACATACATTGAAGCTGTTTCTCCACATTAGAAAGTTAGATGTTAGCACCCTCCATCAACAAACCCCACTGCTGTGAGTACCTACATGTGTAAGGTTAGTCATATAAGGCAGCTTATCATCTGCAGATTGTTCGCCCTTACAGGTGAAAAGCCTCATTATGTCTAGGGTTTCAGGGGTAGCAGTGATTAATCCAAGGAACTGAGGTAATTTTTCTCGTTTGTTTGTTAACAGGCAAAGGACATTTTAATGAGGAAGATATAGAAGTGAAAGAGTGTAAGGCAGGTAGAGACATGAGAGAGAAAGAGGGTATAGGTTCTCCTTATGTCTATCAGGAGGTACTTGGGTAGATGTGACTCAGAAGGGGTGGACTGTTTTGGCCCAAGGCTTCCTTTCCTGTTGACTAGATCTTTTCTGCTGATTGTGTCTATCTCTTTGGGCTCAGAGAGTATCTGACCCAAGGTCCAGAATCATTTGTCACTGGGACACAGAGTGGTGAAAGTTCATNTGTAGATTTTTCCAAGCTAAGGTTCACTGTAATTTCCTGATGCAAGATCACCCCGGTATCTGCATGAATTCTGTCCTTTGTCCCCACAGCTCACATATCNTGCTAAAAGAGGGTCTTAGTGGTATATGTTAGAGTTTGAAGAATGTATCTATACATTTGGAAGCATCAAAATAAAGAGTAGATACCTTTAGAGATCACCAAGCCAACTCAGANGACAGTGTGAACTCAATCTTCTATGTTTAGCCATATAGCTGGTATGTATGATTTATTGTGAAAAGCTTCTAGTGGTGAAGAGAGTCAAGTCAATCTTCTTAATGAATTTTCATTCATCTGTGGGAATGTAGAGCATAATAGCAATGAGCAATGTGGTTGCTCCTTCAAAAATTGTTCATATGACCTATCCTACTGTGTAGACAGCCTGGACAAATGATATTATTTATTAAGGAAAATTTAAGTGCACAAATATTCTAGAACCATTATGCATACAAGCCTAAAACTGTTACAAATTAACACTGTTTCAAGAATATATAAGTGAAATGTGTATTCATATAGAGACATATTTTAGTTATAAAGTTAGGTATTGATATATGCAACAGTGTGAATGATTTTAAATTAAGTTAAATAAATATTCAAGAAAAAATTAGGTACTTTATAATTTTATTTCTATAGAGGTAGCATTATATTTTACTGAGGAATTCATAAGATAGTTTTTATCTCAAAGTGAATATTTCAATGTTTATGCCACATTTGAAAGTGATATAAACATTTATAGATGATACCTTTATAGTACAATGTTTCCNTTAATTATAAAGCTCATGTTTATTCTCCACAATTCTTTTTTGTCAACTTCCATAATTTTATATCTTATTTTATATATTTGTATGTTCTAGAAACCATGCCTAGAGAAAATCAATCTTGGAGTTTAATTATAATAGGTAAAAAAAGAAGATATTTGTAATGAAGATGCAGGTACAAATGCGCAATCATTGGATTGCTCAGGAAGAGGTCATCTGCATTTGTGAAGACCAAGCAGTGATGGAAATCAAAGCNTTAATAGAAATTATTCATGCTGTATTACTTTTTTTAAGCAGAGGGGGACATATAGATGAATTACACTGAGGTACCTTGTCTTACTATGGGCAGTGTACAATGCTCCTCCTGTCATTTTACAAACCCCACAATAATGGTTACTAAACTCCAGTGGACATCTGAACCATCCTAATGTCTTGAGAAAACTCCAATATCTGGATATAATTGCCTTACAGTATGATTCAGTAGGTGTGAGATACATTTCAGAAATATATTTTCCTTGATAGGAATCATGATGTTCTACTCACCATGACCTCTTAAGGAAATAATCATTATGTAGATGATAAGCTGCATTGTATGACTAACCTTATACATGAAGGTGTTCACAGTAGTGGAGGTTGTAGATGGAGGGGGCAGCCAGATAACTTTCTAATATGGGGTAATAGCTTCAATGCATGTTATGTCTGCAAGCCTTAGAAATGTAAGCTGAGCTATAGGTTAATCAGCCTCATCCCTGACCCTGTCCTCATAATTGCTTTACAAACTCAACTCTGGGAGTTTACAGTTCCAAGAGAAGCAAACTGTGATTCCCAAGGCCATCTGGGATGAGATCTAAATCTCTGAAACAATATCATGTCCATTTCACAAAGGTCCTGTCTACCCCAGTGAAACATTGGAAGAATATCAAAGTACACTGCTCTATAAGAGAAAATTATTCTGAGACTCTCACTAAATCATAACCAGTTACCTTGTTT
>LZPO01017683.1:36316-47056 GCA_001675575.1 Neotoma lepida | reverse complement strand
TATATATGGAATTTAAATGGAAGAAAATACACTGACTAGAAACAATATTTTACTAAATAAAACCCTAGGGCTAAGAGTATATTTCATTTTTTGATTCATATGTCCCTTTTGTTAGGGCATAAAATATGGAGAATCCTGATTATCAACTGGAAGCTTTCTCTATAGTGGGTAATTGTAACACAAATTGCTAAATGGTCTTATTAATAAAAACCCAGAGCCAGATATTGGAGTAAAAACTAAAAGATCAGAGAAACAGAACAAGCCAGCCAAGTTCTTACCTCTAGGAAAGTCTCAGGCTCAAGAGTTTGAGTTCCTTTTTCCTCATGTCTTATATACCTTTCTCTGCCCAGACATATTACTTCCTGTGATCAAAGGCATATATGATTTCCAAGCAAAGGCATGAGATCTCAAGTACTGGGATTAAAAGTGGGTACCACCATNCCTGGCTCTGTTCCCAGTATGCCCTTGAACTCACAGATATCCAGAGTGATAGGATTAAGGGTGTGTTCCATCACTCTCTGGCCTCTATGTCTAATCTAGTGGCTGGCTCTGTCCTCTGATCCCCCAGGTAAATTTTATTGGTGTGCACAATATATACAGGTAATGCTCATGGATCTAGAAGGTGCTGTGCATGATACCTGTGATAAAAGATAATCAGCAATCTCACCCAGCCTCAAACTCTATGACACATAATAATGGCCTACCTGCAATATTCCTACTGATGATACAGTGTCACCACACTTTCTTGGATTTAAGGTCAACTGCCTGATATGGAGGCCATACCTGACACTGGTAATGAGACAAGAACCTGAGATAAGAATTCACAGTCCCAGGGGAAAACCTATTTCTATTATACTGCTGAAGAGCATAACAATAACTTACTTCTGATGGCATATTGTTATATCCATATCAATGAATTTCTCAACCCTCATTATAGAAGCCTCTTCTATCTAATTCTCTCATCTTACATTTTCTTTCTACGTCGATTTCCTCCCTCCCTCTAGGCCTGCATCCTTTTGTCCTAACTTTTTTCTTCCTTCTTTTGTTCATTCCTTCCTTCATCCTGTCTCTTATACACATCTAGATGTGTATAAGANNNCCCTCTAGGCCTGCATCCTTTTGTCCTAACTTTTTTCTTCCTTCTTTTGTTCATTCCTTCCTTCATCTTTCTCTTCCCATTTTCTNTCTTTATCCCTGTCTTTCCATACTTTGTAATAACATGTTGAAGAATGCTTATATTATTATACTTGCAATAGACCTGCATCCATGGTGCTGATCCTGCAGGTCAAGAAGCATGCTGAAATGACATGCATTGATCTCTCCCCTTCTAGCTTCAGTTGCCATTACTATTGGATAGTCTTAGATTTCCTCTAGTGCTAGGCACAAGTGAAAATATTATAGTAATTTGCTTCTCATTTTTTTTTACAATATTAATGAAGTAAAGGGAGTTGATTAACTTCATAAAGTGAAACTTGTTGATCCATTGTATAACTAGAAATATCAGATTTCTCCTCAGTACTCACCAAGCTATCTGGATACTCAGTGAATCAAAAATTTCAACAGCAATTGTAAATACCACATATTAATCTCTTTGGTCTTTCTCTCAATATATGAAGGAAATATAAAGTATATGAAGCAATAAGAAGCAATTTGAGCTCAGGATGGTGACAATGGAGGAGAATGGTCTGGATTTGACTCTGATGCCATCTACCAATCCCTATTTCTGAAAACACTCTCATTGTCACTGTTAAGACTATTTAAAATGTGTTATTTCTTTTGGAACTCCAAATTTTCTATGACTCACTCCCATGGAAGCCAGCCTGGAGTTAGTCAATTCCCAAGATTTTGGAAAGCCGATGCTCACTAACATGACAAGAACAATATAACATGACTTTGGGAAATTTAGTACTGTGGCCCCAAAAGCCTTTCCATTCTTTTTTGGGGTTCTCAAAANAGACAACAAGACTTTCTTTTCATTTTTAATATAAAGATCAGGATTTTTTGTTTCTGTTTCATAACAAGTAACCATTGCAAATCTAATGGTTAGTATTGTGGCATTCAGCACATCTGAGTACTAAAAATATAACTGTGATGATTAGGGAATAAAGAAATGACAAAAACTAAAGAAACAAGAAACACACCTTCAGATAATCTATAATGGGGTGGACTGTGGTCACTCTGGTGGAATGCACCTATTATGCAACCCAGAAACTCAGGACATTTGTTATATACAGCACAAGGGAGAGGAGGAGTTTTGTTGGGAGCTCTCTCTACTGGAGCAATCTCATGCTTTGAATGTCATGGAGGAGGGAGATGTGGTTGATAGTCCTTGCATACATTGATTTTAGATAAGGGTCAGCTGTTCATCAACATTCCTCTTACAACAGAAGTAGGTTTTATTATCCCCTTTTCTGCAGGTAAGTTTATTTTTTTTTTCATTTTCATGGGTCTGAGCCATTGGGGTCATTGACATGTCCATGGTCATGTCAACAGCACACATTTACTTAGGTGTAAGAAGAACTTCTAACAAGTCTTATTAATAAACACACAGAACAAGAAATAAGGGTCAAAATCTGACAGAGATCAGAGGAATTAGGAGCAAGTCACCACTAGCCTCACCTCACCAACGCTGCCTCTACTTCCAAGGAGCGAAGCGAAGAGAAGAGAGCGACTTCCGGTCTAACCTGGCTTTTTATGTCTGTTCATCTGCTAACTCATTTCCTATCCTCACCAAGCTACATCACTTCCTGTCTTGTCTGCATGGACCTTCAGAACTCTAAGGTTGATGCTGGGATTAAAGGCATGTGCCACCATCTCCTACTGCTAGTTCCCCTTGTGACCTTGGAGTCACAGAGAACCAAATGGATTAAGGGCGTGTGCTAACTTGCAAGACTATTGTTTTACTACTAGTGGCTGGCAGCCCCATTTTTCCTCTGATCTTCAGATAAATTTTATTAGAGAACACAGATAAAATATCACCACACTTAGGACTGTAACACAAATTGCTAAATTGGGGTAAAAGCTGAAAGACCAGAGAGGCAGAGAGCAAGCCACTAGTTCTAACCCCTATGAAGTCCTCTGCTGAAGGAAAGTGAGTTCTTGTTTCCTCACACCTTATATACCTTTTTGTGTCCTGCCATTTCACTTCCTGGGATTAAAGACATGTGTCCTTCCCAAGCAAAGACATGAGATCTCAAGTTCTGAGATTAAAGGTGTGTGTGACCACTGCATGGCTCTGTTTCCAGTGTTGCCTTGAACTCACAGAAATCTGTTTGGATCTTTGCCTCTCAAATGCTAGGATTAAAGGCATGCGTTACCACTACCTGACCTCTATGTTTCATATAGTGGATGGTTTGTCCTCTAATTGAAGGGCAAGCTTTATTTTTTAGAGCACAAATAAAATATCATCACACAAGACATCATCTACTTCCCATAGTACTGGTAAGTTTATTATAGTAAATGTGACTTGAGTAGGCTTAGACTCATAGGTATCAGTTCTGTGTTTCTCATTCATATGAAGGGATTTATATGACTACATATCTGTGGAGTTCTTTGACTATCTTATATGCTGTCAAATACCAAGTACAGTGCCATCATCATGGTCAGTGCTATGATTGTAATTGTTACTTGTAATCACAAGAATGACGCTGACAGATGATCACAGAGCACAAAGAAATCATTTCTTTGACAGGAACCAGGTAGAACAACAGTGTAAATATGTCTTTCTGAAAGAGAAAATTGTTACAACTCTAATGGGGAATCCCTCTTCTTCAGTGCTAATCACTGTTTCCCATTAGAGCTCTAACAGCATCTCTGAACACAAACAGAGAAATCATGGACCCTGTAGGCTTATTCTTTGTGTTTGATGGGCCTTTGGTACAGGTGTCTGAAAACCTGTCCTAAATTCCACAGAATCTGCAAAGAAAACAACAACAACAAAAAAGTAAGCCTCAGTTTGAGAATATGAACAAATACTATTCATTGACAGAAGAGTTTACAGNTCAGTGATCTCAATGATACATGTTTTGTAATANGATTCCACTGAGAAACAAGGGGAGACAAATGGAAAGGACAAAAAAATTCAGCAAATGGGGAAGGCAGCTGATTGTGTGAAATCTCACTTTAAACACCACATGCTCTCTAGAAGTGTTGACATCTTACTACCTAGCTGATATTCAACAAAAAGTGGCTTCAGACCTTCTAGTTTTCTCCTTGTCACATTGGTAAAATGAATATACTTTGTTAACAAACACTGTTCAAAATATAGTCTATGTTCCCTATATTTCTTTCCTGAAATTAGGGGTAAAGTTCAATAACTAACCCTTGTCATGTTGGATGTCTCTTTAGGATTTCTCATTCATGCCATAATTGGATCCTTGAATCTACAATATAATTACTATAAATTCTTCAATAAAAATTTTCAATTCTTCATCCTGAAGTTTTTTTCATATGGCATTATGAGCCTAGAAATAATTAGGAAATTTATTACCCANCCTGTTCTCTCTGTGTCTTAGATACCCTTTACTAGCTTGAATACCATAGAGAAGACAGACTGAGAAGTCCCTCTGGAATGGATGAAATACTTGAAAGTACATATATAACTTTTCTGTGGCTAGAATCAGCTTGGCACAACTCAGTAACATCAGGTAGACCAGTTAAACTCTATTAATAGACTTACTGTTAAAAGACAGTCATGAATGAAGAACTGAGGTCCCTGTGCATGAAGAAATGACAGGAAATCCTTTATCCTCTTCATCAATAGAAGGTTTTCACAACAAGTCATACATACCATCTGTATGGCTAAACATAGAAGATTGAGTTGACACTGTAATCTGAATTGGCTTGGTGATCTCTAAAGGCATCTGCTTTTTATTTTGCTACTTCCAAATGTATAGATACATTCTTCAAACTCTAACAAATGCCACTAAGACACTCTTTTGGCAGGGTATATTAACTGTGGAGACAAAGGGCAGATTTCATACAGACATGTGAATGATCTTGCATCAGGAAATTACANTGAACCCTAGCTTGGAAAGATCTACATGAACTAACTTCCACCACTCTGTGTCCCAGTGACAAATGATTCTGGACCTTGGGTCAGATACTCTCTAAGCCAAAGAGATAGATGCAATCAGCAGAAAAGACGTAGTCAACAGAAAAGGAAGCCTTGGGCCAAAACAGTGGACCCATCCTGAGTCACATCTATCCATGTGCCTCCTGATAGACATAAGGAGAACCTATACCCTCTTTCTCTCTCATGTCTCTACCTTCTTTACACTCCTTCACTTCTATATCTTCCTCTTTAAAATGTTCTTTGTCTGTTAACAACCAAAGAGAAAAAAACTACTCAGCAGAGTTATGCCCTCAATATATTTGTTCTTTAATAACCCACAATAAACATCCTCCACATTCTAAAATTTTGACCAGACTTGAGGGACACCCCAGTTCCTTGAATGAATCACTGCTACTCTGAAACCCTAGAAAGAGGTCTTTCACCTATAAGGGCAAGCAAACTGTTCCTTGGCATCAAGGATGATGCTTAGATACCAAAATAACCCCACCTTTTTGCANGGTCCATGGGCCTATGGGCCCTCAGGCACTAGGTAATCAAGACATCCACACAAGATTTGCCTTTTGAATATACAAGATTTATTCACACAAACATTCATTATAGTATCATGATAATATGAAATTTAAACCCACATCTTAACAAGCAGGAGCAATTGTTATACAAAAATGCTACTGATGGGTTCTACTGGGGAATCTTCTCCAGTGAGGACACTTTGGAAGCTTTGAGGCCTGACCCACATCTGCTGTGAAGTCCTTCAACTGTGGCAGCCTTGGAGGATGGCACTGATAGAGGTTCAGGACATCTTTGTGAGCTTTGGCTATGGCTGACAGGTGGAACTTTGTGNGCTAGTTACAGTGCTGAAAGTTTATTAGTCCCTCAGGCCAGTGCCATGAACAAAGTCTTTAGCCCTCTTGCAGATAGATAATAACAGAAAATCTATGTAACTCATGACTCAGGAGCACAGAAATATTATNCTACAGACCGTTTCCAAAGATACAATTATTTTTATTGTTTAACTAGGCAGTAACTTTAAACTATAAGACCTAACAGCTTGGAATTGGTTCACTAGCAGATCAATATCATCTTGGGCTTAGCTCATTAGCATATCATAGTAATGTTGTAGGCTAGGCTAGTATCTGTGCTGCCCGATGGCCTGCCTGGAGCTTACTTCTGCATCATAGCTCTTCAGAGCTGCCTGGTGGGATCTTCTATCTCACATTTACTACATTATTCCCAGCTACACAATAATTTTTAAGTTAACTAAAATTGTTTTTAATATTATGTTCCTTAAAATTTGAAAATGAGAATGCTTAACAATATCCATCATTTCTTCTCTCATTGATTCATGCATAAAAGATAGGAGACTTACAATAATGAACAACATTTCTTACATCTTTACTTCCCCACAATTTATAGAATACACTGAGCAGCACAGTAAGCTCTGAACACTCAACTGCTTTTACAGTCCAAGATTCCAAATGCCACCTTTAACCCTCTCTAAAACAACATATTCAGATCAATAAGTCCAGACCCATTTTCCTAATACCAATTTTACTTCTACTTTGGCTTCTGTCACTATGCTAGCCATCATGAACAAAGGAAAATTGGGAGATAAAAGGGTTGACTTCACAGTTTACACTTCATCATTGAGGGAAGCCAAGGCATCAAATCTAAGGCACAAATTTGAAGTTGAAGTCTTGTACAAATACCAGATACTGACCTGCTCCCAGGCTCATGTTCAGCCACCTTTCTTGTATAGCCCAGGCCCATTTTTACATGGATGATATCAACCCCAGTGCTCTGGACATCTCTTNATCAATTAGTAGTCAAGAAATTGCCCCAAACACATGCCCATAAGACAATCTGATGGAAGCTANTTGTCGAATGTGTTTTTCCTTTCCAATGTATGAGCAGTTGACAACCAAAATTTGTCATCATAGCTGGTTTGGCAGGGATACTTCTATTTACCTGTAACATGGAAAGTGTTTCATTATCCTTCAATTCTGTCAGATATTTTTGCTGGTCAATATAGTGTGGGTTGGCATTTGTGGTATCTTAGAACTTATAGCACATTGTTATAAATCTTTGCATCTTTTGAAGTTTCCATTGAGAAGTCAGCTGATATTATAATGGGTTTGCCCTTGTTTATGATTTGTGCCTTTTCTCTTCTAGCTTTCAATATACTTTTAGTATTGCATATTTTCTGGTTCTTTTCTTAATTTTTCTCATTTATTTTACATACTAACCACAGTTTCCCTTCTCTCCTCTCTTCCTCTTCCTTCCTCCTCCCTCCCATCTAGCCCCTCCTCCACTCCTTCTCCATTCAGACAGGAACAGGTCTCCCATGGGAGTCAACAAAGCATGGCACATCAAGGTGAGGCAGGACTAATCTCCTCCCCTTGTATCAAGGATGGGAAAGGCATCACACTATTGGGAATAGGTTACAAAGAGCCAGTTCATGTGCCAGGGACATGTCCTGATTCAACTGCTAGATACCCCACAAACAGACCAAACTACACAACTGTCACCCATATGCAAAGGGCCTAGGTCAGTCCAATGCAGGCTCTCTAGGTGTTGGGAGTTGTTGAGCTCCTACTGACTGAGTTTAGTTGTTTCTGTGTGTTCTTCCATCATGATCTTGACTGCCTTTACATGTAAATCAATTTTCCCTCTCTTCAACTGGACTCTTGAAGCTTGATGCAGTGCTTNGCTGTGGATCTCTCCATCTGTTATAATCCATTACTGGATGAAGACTCTTTGATGACAATTGGGATAGTCACCTATGTGATTACAGGAGAACTCTAGTTCAGACACCTCCTCCACTATTGCTAGGAGTCTTAGCTGTGGTCATCTGNATTCCTGGGAGTTTCCATGCACCAGGTTTCTCCCTTACCCCAAACTGGCCTGCCTGTATTGAGATGTCCCTTTTATTACTCACCCTCTCTATCCCACCCCGAATTTGACCAACCCAATACCTCATGTTCCCATCCCCCATCCCCTCCCATACACTCCATATTTTCTATTTTAACCATGATATGGTGTATGAAATTTCTTTTCTGATTTTGCCGACTTTGTGTCCTGTGTACTTCCTCTACCTATACATGTAAATCTTTTCTTTATTGAGGAGTTTGGAGAATTTTTCATTCATGGTCTCGTAGAAAATCTGACCTATGCCAGTTGCCTAGGATTTTTCATCTCCTTCTATGTCTGTGGTTCATAAATATCTTTTCAAAATCTCCCAACGTTCTACATATTCCTTTTTGTGTTTTGTGTTTTGATTTTCTCATTGTTTTTCATTCATATTCTAAGTCTTCTACTTTGTCTTGAAGTCTGATATTTTGTCTCATATTGATTCATTTTACTGTTANAACTGTCCACATGAGTGCAGTGATGGTGTTCTCTACCTCTATCACTGTATCTCTCAATGTATGTTTCATGTAAGGTGATGTACATACACAAAGGACTGCAAATCTCTCTGTAAAGACCATATTTTACCCAATGTGTCCCTTTAACAACGGTATGCAAACCAGCCTCACACTAGAGTGAAAAAACAGTCATGGCTTGATACAAATACATTTCATGTATAATACTAAAGAAAGAGAAATTTGTTTTTAGGCCTTCATTTTTCAGCTTTTGGCTNTGTAACTTGCTGACATTTTCATATTTCTCCATTGGCTATGTCTGGCCCATTCAGTTCATTGTGTCTATGGCAGATACTTACTTCATCATATCCTTGTGTATCTTCTAATATTGTGGTTCTCAACCTTCCTAATGGTGTNACTCTTTAATACAATATTCATGTGTGGGGAGCCATACTCATAAAATTACTTTCATTGATATTTCATAACTATAATTTTGCTACTCTTATGAATAATAATGTAAATATTTGATGTGCAGTATATCAGATATGCAAACCCTGTGAAAAGATTTTTAGACCGTAAAAGATGTTGTGACAGGTTGACAACCACTGCTCTAAATGAGCAGTGAGACTGAGTTTTATCAGGGTTGACATTGCCTTTTGAATTCCTGCTGGATATCCAGGTTTCCAGTTCCATTTTCCTCTTTCACTTTCTCATGAGAAAAGATTAACCCTCTCCAGGCTGTCTTGGCCATCTGAACAAATCTGAATGAACAAGGTAAGATCACTGAATGGATCTTTGTCTTTACCAGAAACAGTGTGTAAGGCTTCCCTTTCCTACATCCACATCAGAATTTGTGTCCAGCCTCTAGGACCTAGGCTGGGACACAACCAGTTTTCATGAACTGTCAGCCATTTCTCCCCTAGTAGCCAGCCAGCAGGGAAAACACCTGTGGGCAGCCCCCCCCAACAAAACTCCCTATCTGACCCTGTAATCTATAAGACCCATGCCCTATCCAAATACCTATTGCTCTTCGACCCCCATGGCTTCCTGAGACACGGAATCTGCCAGTTCTCATTGGACCAAGAGAAGCTTTCTGAGACACAGAACCAACCAGCTCTGACTGGACCAAAAGCCCTGATAAGACCAAGAGCAGCTTTCTCAGCCACAGAATCAGCCAACTTGGGTTGGACAAAGAGCAGCTCCCTGAGATACAGAACCTGTCACCTCCAATTAGACCAAGAGCTAAGATTGGACGCAGAGTGACCCCTGAGACACAGACACACCAAGCACTTACTGGACCAATAGCATGTCATTCAAACATAGGCACCTCTTGTACCTATTGGAGGAAGAGATGGGTAGATGCCTGTGCAAAAATACATACAATAACATAAAGAGCAATATGACATAACCAGAACCTAGCCCNTCTACAACAGCAAGAATGAATGATACAATGTAGAAGAAGCAGAAGAAAGTGACATTAAAACAAATTCAGGAAGATGCTAGAGGCCTTTAAAGAGAAAATGAAGAATTCCCTTAAACAAGAAATGAAAAATTCCCTTAAAGAAACTGAGAAAAAGACAAACAAAAAATTGGAAGAAATCAATAAATCCCTTAAAGAAAGCCAAGAAAACTATGAAAAAGCAATTAAACATGTGAAGGAAATAGTTCAAGACCAGAAAAGTGAAATAGAAACAACGAAGAAGACACAAACAGAAGGAATGCTGCAAAAAGAAAATCTGAGTAAATGAACAGGAACCACAAATACAAGCATAACCAACAGAATACAAGAGATGGAAGAGAGAATCTCTGGTGTAGAGGATACAATAAGGGAAATAGATTCATCAGTCAAAGAAAATACCAAAGCCAAAATAGTCATAACAAAAAATGTCCAAATCTAAGAATAACAGGGATAGAAGAAGGAGAAGAATACCAACTCAAAAGCNCAGAAAATATATTCAACAAAATCATAGAAGAAAACTTTCCCAACCTTAAAAAGGAAATGCTTATGAAGATACAAGAAGCTAACAGAACACCAAATAGGGTGTATACAAAAAAAAGTTCCCTAGCCACATAATAATTAAGCCACTGAAAATATGTAAAAAGGAAAGAATATTTAGAGCAGCAAGGGGAAAAGGCCAAGTGATTTATAAAGGCAAACCCATCAGAATAATTAATATCTGTCTTCTCAACAGAGACTTGAAAGCCAGAAGGTTCTGGACACATGTAATGCAGACACTAAGACACCATGAATGCCAGCCTAGACTAATATAACCAGCAAAACACCATAGACGGAGTGAGCAATACTTT
>LZPO01017683.1:21464-35962 GCA_001675575.1 Neotoma lepida | reverse complement strand
AAGAAACAAACTTCAACTTCAAAGACAGACACTAACTCAGAGTAAAAGGCTGGGAAATGACTTTCTAAACAAATGGACTTCAGAAGCAAGCTGGCCTCGTAGTCCCTTGCTCATAGAGGGCCACTGTCTCCCATCGATTGGGCTCCTGGAGCTCCACCTGGTGCCCACATATGTCTCTCTCAGTCACTGGATGACGGCTCCAACCAGTGCCCACATCTGTCTCCCTTAGTCANGAGATCATGATGGGAGGGTGTACAGAGATGGCCAGCCAAACTAGTGGAGATGCATGAACTATGGACCCATGGCTGAGAAGCCCCCACAGCCGGGTGCCAGGCAGAGCTCCAGCAGCTCAACTCATGTGAGAGAGGAGAGGTTTTATGAACAAGGGGCACTAAGATCATGAAGCCAGCCCAGCTATGGGAATACATGAACTGTGGACCAATAACTGTGGAACCCCCATGGTGCTGGACTGGGACCTCTGGAAGTTTGAGACAGTTTTTTGGCTTGAAGTGTTTGAGGGCCCCCAGGCAGTGGGATCAGGATCTATCCCTGGGGCAGGGCTGACCTTTGGGAGCCCAGTGCCTGTGGTGGGACACCTAGAGCAGGCAAGGAGCAGGGAGGAGAGTCTTGTCCTGCCTTGACTTAGAGGGCCAGGCTCCGGGGATTCTCCATGGGAGACCTTGTTTTTGAGGAGGTGGGATATGGGTTGGTTGAAGGGGGGAGCTTGTGGGGATGGGGAGGAGGGAGGAGAAAGGAATCTGAGGTTGGTAGGTAAAAAGAGTGGAAGATCTTTATAATAATAATAAAAAAGAAACAAGCTGGCATAGCTATTCTAATATCTAACAAAATAGACTTCAAGCTATAATCGATCAAAAGCAATTGGGAAGGACATTACATACTCATCACAAGAAAGATCCACTAAGATGAAGTTTCAATTCTGAACATCTATGCTACAAGGGCATCCACATATGTAAAAGAAACATTACCAAAGCTTAAATCACACAACAAACCCCACACATTAATAGTGGGAGGCTTCAATACCACACTCTTACCATGGGACAGATCTGCCAGACTGAAAATTAACAGAGAAATAAGGGACCTACCAGATATAGTGACCCAAATAGACTTACTAGATATCTACAGAACGTTACACCCTAACACAAAAGAATATACTTTCTTCTCAGCACCCCATGGAACCTTCTCTAAAATCAACCATATACTCAGCCACAAAGCAAATCTCAACAGATACAAAAAAATTGGAATAACCTCCTGTATTCTGTTGGACCACAATGGCTTAAGTTAGATTTCAACAACAACAAAAATTACAGAAAGCCTATAATTTCATGGAAGCTGAATAATGCTCAACTTAAACACCAATGTGTCAAGGATGAAATAAAAAAAGAAATTCAAGACTTCCTAGAATTTAGTGAAAATGAATGTACTATGTACCCAGACTTATGGGACACTATGAAAGCAGTGCTAAGAGGAAAATTCATAGCACTAAATGCCCACATAAAGAAGTTGGAGAAATCTCACATGAATTACTTAAAAGCACACCTAAAAGCTCTAGAACACAAAGAAGCAAATTCACTAAGGAGGAATAGATACCAGGAAATAATCAAATTGAGAGCTGAAATCAATAAAATAAAAACAAAGAGGACAATACAAAGAATCAAAGAAACAGAGTTGGATCTTCAAGAAAATCAACAAGATAGACAAGCCCTCATGCAAATTAACAAAGGCAAAGAGAGAATATCGAAATTANCAAAATCAGAAATGAAAAGGGAAACATAACAACAGACAACAAGGAAACACAGAGAAATCATCAGGTCATATTTCAAAAACCTGTACTCCACAAAATTGGAAAATCTGAAAGAAATGGACAATTTTCTGGATAGATACCAGATACCAAAGTCAAATGAAGACCAGATAAACTATTTAAATAGACCAATGACCCCTAAGGATATAGAAACAGTCATTAATAGTCTCTCAACCAAAAGAAGCCCAGGACCAGATGGTTTCTGTGTAGAATTCTACCAGATTTTCAAATTGGAGCTAATTCCAATACTCTACAATTTTTTTCACACAGTAGAAACAGAATGAACATTATCAAACTCTTTCTATGAGGCTACACTTACACTGATACCCAAACTACACAAAGATGCAANGAAGAAGAGAATTTCAGATCAATCTCCCTCATGAACATTGATGCAAAAATACTCAGTAAAATATTGGCAAACCGAATCAAGAACACATCAAAAAAATGATCTACCATCATCAAGTAGGCCTCATCCCAGAGATGCAAGGATGGTTCAACACATAAAAATCTGACAATATAATAAATCATATAAACAAACTGAAGGAAAAAATACATGATCATCTCATTAGATACTGGAAAAAACCTTTGACAAAATCCAACACCCCTTCATGATAAAGGTCTTGGAGAGACTAGGAATACAAGGAACATACCTCAACACAGTAAAGGCATTTTAAAGCAGGTCAACAGCCAACATCAAAATAAATGGAGAGAAACTCAAAGAGATTCCACTAAAATCAGGAACAAAACAAGGCTGCCTGCTCTCTCTCTATTTTTTTCAATATAGTACTTGAAGTTCTAGCTAGAGCAATAAGAATACAGAAGGAGATCAATGGATAGAAATTGGAAAGGAAGAATTCAAACTTTCACTATTTGCAGATGATATGATATATACATAAATGAACCCAAAAATTCTGCCAGGGAACTCCTAGAGCTGATAAACACCTTCAGGAATGTGGCAAGATANAAGGCTAACTCAAAAAAATCAGTAGCCCTCCTATATACAAATGATAAATGAACTAAGAAAGAAATCAGGGAATCATCACCATTTACAGTAGCCACCAATAATATAAACTACCTTGGGGTAACTCTAACTAAGCAAATGAAAGACCTGTATGACAAGAACTTTACGTCTCTGTAGAAAGAAATTGAAGATATCAGTAAATTGAAAGATCTCCCATGCGAGTGGATAGGTAGGATTAACACAGTAAAAATGGCAATCTTACCAAAAGCAATCTACAGATTTAATGCACTCCCCTTCAAAATCCCAACACAATTCTTCCTAGACCTGGAAAGAACAATACTCAACTTAATTTGGAAAAACAAAAAAACCTAGGATAGCTAAAAGAATCCTGTACAATAAAGCCTACTCTGGAGGCATCACCATCCCTATCTCAAGCTCTTCTATAGAGCTATAGTAATAAAAAAAAACTTAGTATTGGCATAAAAACTAAAAATGTGGGCCAAAGAAATTAAATTGAAGACCCTGATATTAACCCACACACCTATGAACACCTGATTTTTGACAAAGAAGCCAAAACTGCACAATGGTAAAAAGAAAGTATCATAAACAAATGGTGCTGGAATAACTGGATGTCAACATGGAGAACACTGCAAATAGATCCATATCTATTGCCATGCACAAAACTCAAGTCCAAGTGGATCAAAGACCTCAATATAAAACCAGTAACACTGAACATGATAGAAGAGAAAGGAGGAAGTACTTTTGAACACATTGGCACAGGAGACTACTTCCTAAATATAACATGAACAGCACAGACACTAAAAGCAACAATTAATAAATGGGAGCTCTTGAAACTCAGAAGCTTCTGTAAGGCCAAGGACACTGTAAATAAGGCAAAATGACAACCTGTACAATGGGAAAAGATCTTCACCAACCCCACATCTGACAGAGGACTAATCTACAAAATATAAAAAGAACTCAAGAAATTAGGCAGCAAAATAATGAACAATCCAATTAACAAATGGGCTATAGAGTTAAACGAATTCTCAAAGGAAGAATCTCAAATGGCTGAGAGACATTTACAAAATTGCTCACCATTCTTAGTCATCAGGGAAATGCAAATCAAATGACTTTGAGATACCATCTTACACCTGTCAGAATGACTAAGATCAAAAACACTAAGGACAGCTTATGGTGGAGAGGATNTGGAGCAAGGGNAACACTCCTCCACTGTTGGTGGGAGTGCAATCTTGTACAGCCACTTTGGAAATCAGTTCAGTGGTTTCTCCTAAAATTGAGAATCAATCTTCCTCAAGACCAAGCTATACCACNCTTGGGCATATACCCAAGCAACGCTCAATCATGCCACAAGGACACATGCTCAACTATGTTCATTGCAGCATTATTCATAACAGCCAGAACCTGGAAACAACGTAGATGCCCCTCAACTCAAAAATGAATTAAGAAAATGTGGTACATATATAAACACAATGGAGTACTACTCAGCAGGGAAAAACAATGACCTTATGAAATTTTCAGGCAAATGGATGGAACTAGAAAATATCATCCTGAGTGAGGTAACCCAGACTCAGAAGGACAAACATGGTATGTACCAGGCAGAGCTCCAGGAGTCCATTCAGGTAGAGAGAAGAGGGATTCTATAAGTGCATCAAGATCGTAATGGGGAAGCCTGCAGAGACGACCAAACCAAACTAGTGGGACCTCATGAAAGTTGGATCAACAGCTTTGGAGCCTGCATAGGACTGGGCTGGGCCCTCTGCATGACAAGACAGTTATGTAGTTTGATCTACTTGGAGGGCCTGTGAAGGTGGATTAGAATCCAATCCTGTTGCATGAGTGGGCTTATTGAAGCCCACTACCTATGAAGGGACAGCATGCAGCTTTAAGGCATGTGGAGGGGTTGGGAGAAGCATGCTAGGGTGAAGAAATAAGAGGTAGATCTTTGATTGATGTGTAGAATAAGGGAAAATTTTCTTAATAATAGTAAAAAAGAATTTGTTGATGTGTATTCCTGATCATTACCATGCTGACAAAAGATGGAATCATTCTATAGTTTTAATCTGCATTTCCCTAGTAACTAATATTTTTGAAAACTTTCTAAAATGGTTATCAACCATTTCTATTTTTCTTTTTGAGAACTTCAATCTAGTTCCAAAGCCCTTTTTTCTAATTGTTTGGCTTTTATTTTTCATTTATTTTTCATGTCTTTNATTTTTCATTTCTGTGCATATTCAAGACACTAATCCATGGTTGAATATAAAGCCAGCAAGTATTTTCTCTCATTGTGTAGGCTAATTCTTCACTGAACTGACACTCTCTTTTGCTGCATGGAAACAATAATTTCATGAATTCCCTTTTGTAAGTAGTTATTCTTAGTTTCTGTGCTACACAGTCCAATCCAGAAAGGTCTTCCCTGTGCTGCTAGGTTGAAGTGTATATCCAACTCTTCTCTGAAAGTTTCCATTCATGAGGATTTAGGCTGGGATCTTTGATCTGTTTGTAATTGAATTTTGTTTAGGGTGAAATATAAGCTTCCAGTTTCATTTTCTGCCGAAAATGGTTTTCCAATATTATTTGTTGAATTTGATGTATTTTCTTAGACACACACACACATAGACACACACACACACATAAATACATACATATGTATATAATCTTTGTAAAAAGTCAGATTAAGCTTGTGTGTTTGTATCTGGCTTCTATATTCTTTTCCATTGATGTATATGTCCATTTCATACCATGCTGTCTTTATTTCTTTGGCTCTGTACTATAATTTGAAATCAGATATGGTGATACACTCAAAGTACTCTTTTGGTTCAAGATTGCCTTTGCCATCGTGTCCCTTTGTCAATCCATATAAACTTTTTGGATTTTGTATTCATATATTTGAGGTAAATAATCCTGGAGGTTTTGTGGGCATTGCATTGAATGTGTACAGTGCTTCTGGAGAGATGGCCATTTTCATACAATTTTTCAAATTCATGACCATGTTGAGTTTGCCCATCTTCATGTGTCTTTCTGCTGTCTTAAAGTTTTTGTTGTACATGTTGTTTATTTTATTATTTAGTAATATTCCTCAGAATTATATATTTTGTTACCATATGAATTGTATTGTTTCATTTATTTTCTATACNTTCCCTTGATGCAGAAGGCTAGAGATTTGTACACGCTAATTTTGTACCTTNACACTTTGCTGCAAGACTTTATCAGCTCCAAGAAATTATTTNCAAGTATTTGAATGTATTTTGTATATACTAATATTACCTGCTAACAAGACTTCTTTACCTTCATCTTTTGTTTTAATCCCTTTCATTTCATCCTCTGATCTTTCTGCTCTATCTAAAGACCCTTTTGAGTATTTTGCCATTTACCATGATGTTGACATTAAGCATGATATACATAGTCTTTATTGTATTTATTGTGGATCTTCCATTACTACTATTATAATAAAATGGCGTTGTGTTTTCTCTAAGAGACATTTTGTTTTGTGAGTTTGGTTGTGAATCAATACATATGATTGGTAACACTTTCATATATTGGTCTCCTCTAAATCTCTGCAATGAAGACAATTTGATCATGATGAATGGTCTTTTTGGTATGTCCTTGAATTATGTTTGCCAGAATTTTATTGACAACTTTTAGAATCTCTATGGCTTAGGGATTTAATTTTTGCTGCTGCTGCTGCTGCTGCTGCTGCTGCTGCTGCTGCTGTTGATTTTGAGGAATCTCTATCTGAGCTTGATCGCAGGATAATACTGGCATCTAATTTGTTTGGCAATTAAGGAATGACTGGCTTGAATTTGAGAGGACGTGAGTGAGTGAAGAGCATAGGTGCTGAAGGAATAATAGGAAAGGAATACATTATGCAATTATAATTTAACTTTGAAAAAAGTAAAAGAAAAATATTTTGGAAGCTTCAGTTATATTTTGTGTAACAAATTGAGTATCTTTAATGTTAATTTAGAAAATTCTCACAGAGGTCCACAGTTAATCATCTGGCCATGGAATTTATTTATGAGTGGAGGGGTAGACTGGTTTTACTTAAACATGTATTATTGCTTCAACTTGATAGCTGATCATGTCTCTGTTTTATGTTTTATTTTTTTGTCTTAATTTTTATGGTATAAAAATACCATTTCTTATTTTACAATGTAATGAAATAGAAGTTTTAGTCATATTTTGTTGATATAATTTCTTCTTTAATTGAAAATACACCTTTTTCATACAATATACCCTGCTTATGTTTTCTCAACCCTCTACTCTTCCCAATTCCTCCCCATATCCTCTTCCATCCAGATCCATGTATCTATGTCTCTCTTTGAAAATAAACAGGCATTTGAGGGATAACTGCAAAATGAAATATAAGAAGAAAAAATAAAAACCAAAATATCAGAATAGGTTAAAACAAACAAAAGGAAAAGAGTTCAAGAAAAACACACAAACACACACACACACACACACACACACAGAGAGAGATATATACAGAGAATCACAATGGTCCTCTCTCCACCGTGATTTGACTGTTTAATTGAGATGGCCTTGATATAATTATATATTTTAAAAAGATTCTACAGCATTAGGTTTTCATACTACCACTCAAACGACCCTTTATTTTAGGTGTCTCTCCTGTATTCTCTCCCATTTCTCCCATCTTCCCTTCTCCTCCTCACTTAATCCTTCCATTCCAGTCCACCTACACTCATCCATAACTATATATCATATTTTCTCTTCCTAGGGAGATCTATTCTCACCCCAGTACCTTACAGTATACTAATCTCCTTGTTTCTATGGATGGCAGTTTGCTTATCATCTACTAAACAGCTAAAATCCACATATAAATGAATACCATATTGGCTTTCCTGGTTTGGGGATACTTCACTCAGTATGATTTTTTTCTACCTCTATCCAATTATCTGTAAATTTTATGGTTTTGTTTTTTAATAGCCGAGTAATTCTCCATTGTGAAAATGTACCACATTTTATTTATCCTTTCATCCACTGACAATATCTCAGTTGTTTCTAAGTTCCTAATATTATGACTAGACCAGTAATGAACAAGGTTGTGCAAGTGTCTCTGTGGTAGGATGAAGCATCCTTTGGTTACATGCCCAATAGTGTTGTAGCTGGATCTTGTAGTAGAATGATTTCCATCTTGCTGGGACACCACCACACTAATTTACATAGTGGTTGTACAAGTTTGCAGTTCCACCAGCAATGGGTGAGTGTTCAGTTTACTCCATATCATCACCAGCATGAACTGCCATTTGTTTGATTGACTTTAGATATTTCAACTGGTGTAAAATAAAATCTCAAAGTTGTAGTTTTGATTTGCATTTCCCTGATATCTAAGGATGCTGAACATTTCTTTATGTGTTCCTCAGACATTTGAGTTTCTTCTTTTGAGAATTTTTGTTTNGATCTGTCCCCCAATTTTAATTAGGCTTATTTGTTTTCTTGATATCCAGATTTTTTAAAAATTCCCTGTATATTTTGGATATAAGCCCTTTGTCAGATATAAGTTTGTTAAAAACCTTTTCCCATTCTTTAGGCTGCTGCTTTGCTTGAATAACTGTCCTTTGCCTTCCAGAAGCTTTTCCGTTTCATGAGGCCCTATTTATTTATATTATTGATCTTAGTGTCTGTGCTGTTGGTATTCTCTTCAGGANGTTGTCTCCAGTGATAATGCATTCAAGGCTATTTCTCACTTTCTTTATCAGGTTCGTGTGTCTGGTATGATGTTGAGGTCTTTGATCCATTTAGAGTTGTGTTTTGTGCAGGGTGATGGGTATGGATCTATGCAGATTCATTTATATNAAGCCATCCTGTTTTACAATTACCATTTGTTGAGGTTGCTGTCTATTTTCCAGTGTGTATTTCTGGCTTCTTTTTTAAAAATTCAGTTGTCCACATGTATGTAGAATTATGTCTAGGCTTTCCATTCGATTCCATTTTCCTGTTTTTGTGCCAATGCCACCCTGTTTTTCACTATAGCTTGTAGTATAATTTGAGGTCAGGGACTATGATACCTCCAGCATTTCTTTNATTATTCAGTGTTGTTTTAGCTCTACTTGGTAATTTGTGTTTCCATATGATGTTGAAATTTGTCTTTTTAAGTTCCATGAAGANCTGTGTTCAAATTTTGGTGTGGATTGCTTTGAATGTGTATATTGCTTTTGGTGGGATGAACATTTTCCCCATATTAATCCTACTAGTCCATGAGCTAGTGAGGTATTTCCATATTCTGATATCTTTTTCAATTTCTTTCTTCAAGATCATAAAGTACTTTTTATCCTCTAGGTCTTTCACTTACTTGGCTAGAGTAATCTCCATGTGGTATATACATATGTGTATGTATATGTACACATATGTACANATGTATATATGAGGCTATTGTGAAGCATGTTATTTCACTGATCTGATTTTCAGTACATTTGTCATATGTTTATAAGAAGGCTACTTATTTTTGTGAGTAAAATTTCTATTTTGGTACTTTGCCATAAGTGTTTGTCAGTTGTATGAGTTTCTCAGGGAAAATTTTAGGTCACTTAATCTATTAGATTATCTGAAAGTATNGATACTTTGACATCTTCCTTCCCAATTCTTATTGACTTGATCTACTTCAGTTGTCTTATTGGTCCAACTTAANCTTCAAGTACTGTTTTGAATAGGTGTGGAGAGAGTGGACAAGCTTGTCTTGTTACTAGCTTTAGTGAAATTTCTTTGAGAATCTCTTCTTTTAAGTTGATTCTATGAGCTTGCTGTGAACTCCATTTATTATGTTGAGATATATCTTGTATCCGTGTATCCCTAATCTCTCCAGTACTTATTTTTAAGAAAATTTTTTTATTCCTTTTACATACCAATGAAAGATTCCCCTCTTCCCTCCTCCTGCTCCTTTAGCCTCCTCCTGAAACCCACCCCCTATTCCCTCCTACAAGGAGGTAAGGCCTCACATGCGGAGGTCCATTACTAGAGGCAGGTGCAAGCCCCTCCCTCCTGCCTCCAGACTCTGCAAGTGGGCTCCAAAAATTCTGCTCATGCACCAGAAATGGGGTGCCAGGGTGTCCCTTAAGCAGATCAAGCTACACAACTGTCTACTATGCAGAGAGCCTAGTCCAGTCCCATGCACCTTCAACAAATCGTGCTTGCATAACTGGATGTCAACATGGAGAACATTGCAAATAGATCCATATCCATGGACCTGCACAAAATTCAAATCCAAGTGGATCAAAGACCTCCATATAAAACCAGTAACACTGAATCTGATAGAAGAGAAAATAGGAAGTAGTCTTGAACACATTGGCACAGGAGACTACTTCCTAAATATAACACCAGTAGCACAGACACTAAAAGCAACAATTAATAAATGAGAGCTCTTGAAATTGAGATGCTTCTGTAAGGCAAAGAACACAGTTAATAAGACAAAACGACAGCCTACAGAATGGAAAAATATGACTAACACCACATCTAACAGAGAGCTGATCCCTAAAATATATAAAGAATTCAAGAAACTAGACATCAAAATAATNAACAATCCAATTAAAAAATGGGCTATAGACCTAAACAGAGAATTCTCAACAGAAGAATCCAGTAATTGTTTAAATGAAAGACTGTTACAGAATTTTTGTCAAAGAACTTTTCTGCATCTAATAAGATGATGACATGATATTTCTCTTTCAGTTTGCTTATACTGTGGATTACATTTATCAATTTACACATGCCAAACTACCTGCTTCTCCTTCTTGGATTTGGTTTGCAAGTATTGTATTGAAAAGGTTTACATACATGTTCATAAGGGAAATTAATATGTAATTTTCTTTTTGGGGTTTAAATATGGCTTTGGGATTCAGGGTAATTGTGACCTCACAAAATGAATTGGGCAATATTCTTTCTGTTTCTATTTTGTAGTGTAATACAATGAGTATTTANATTAACACTTGTTTGAAAATCTGGTGGAATTTTGTGCTAAAACCATCTGCTTCTGAGTACCTTTAGTTTTGAGAAATGGAATAAATTCTTCTATTTCAGGAGGGATTACAGATCTGTTTAAATGGCTTATCTGATCTTCTTTAACTTTGATAAATGACATGTATCAAGAAAATAATCTAGTAGTTTAGATTTTCCTGTTTAGTGGAGCAGTGGATTTTAAAGTATGTCCTTAGGATTATCTGGATTTTCTAGGTGTCTCTAATTATGTTCCCCCTTTCATATCTCATTTTATTTATGTGGATTTTCTCTATCTGGCTTTTTGTTGATTTGGCTAATGGCTTGTCAATCTTAATGGTATTATCCAACATCTAGCTCTTTCTTTCATTGATTCTTTGTATTGCTTTGTTGTTTGNTTTTATTGCTTTTACCATTAAGTTTGATTCTTTCTTGACATTTACTGTTTTGGGATGTGATTTCTTCTTTTTGTTCCAAGGATTTCAGGTATGCTATGAAGTTATTAGTATGAAATTGCTCTAATTTTTTATGAAGGCATTTGGTGGTATGAACTTTTCTACTAGAACAGCCTGTATTTTGTCCCATATCCTTGGATGCCTAGTGTATTATTTTTGTTCCATTTAATTTTAGATAGTCTTTAAGATCTTTCTCACTTCCATTTTTCATTCATTAGTAACTTTTTGTTTCCTGAGTTTGTAAGATTTCCTCTATTTCTGTTGCTGTTGATATCCANTTTTGATCTGTGGTTGTCAGATAGAATAAAGGTTGTTATTTCAATTTTCTTGTATCAGTTGAGATTTGATTTGTGTTCAACTTTGTTGTCAATATTGGAGAAGCTTCCATTATCTGTTTAGAAGAATGTATATTTTTTTGTAAAGGGTAAATTTTTCTGTAAATCTCTGTTAGATATGTTTGGTTTATGATGTCAACTAGTTCCAGAATTTGTCTGTTCAATTTTTCTGGATATCCTGTCTATTAGTGAGAGAACAGCACTGAGGTCATTCATTATATGCTGTATAAGGATCAATTTAGAAGGGTCAGAATGTGATTTAAGCTGTAGTTGTGTTTATGAGCTTGGATTCTTTGTGTTTGTTGCACAGATAGATGTTAAGAATTAAAATGTCCTCTTGATGGATATTTCCTTTNATGAGTGAAGCATTCTTCTCTATATCTTCTATTAGATTTGTTTTGAAGTCTATTTTGTCAGATATTAACTGGCTTCATCAACTCCCATCTTCAGTCCATTTTGGGGGATAGCTTTCTTTTGATCCTTTACCTCTTTTGTGATAATTATCCTTGATGTTAAGGTATGTGTCTTATATTCAGCAGAAGAATGGATTATGTTTGTGGTTTTTTTTTTAATCCATTCCAGTGGTCTATGACTTTATTGAGATTGTAGACAAAAGTTTTTCTGGGTTCGATCTCTGATCCCACCCGACTCCCACGGCTGCTTAAACCCACATAAACACACAGAGGCTTATACCATTTTTAAACTATGGCCCTGGCAGGCTTCTCGCTAGTTAGCTCTTACATCTTAAAATAACCCATTTTATAAATCTTTGTCACCACGTGTTCCACGTGGCTTTACCTGTGTGCCGTTACATGCTGCTTTCTAGATGCCAGAATGGCGTCTGCCCCCGTTCTGCTTTCTGCTGCTCTCCCCCTAGTTCGAATGTCCTGCCTAATCTTATTCTGCCTCACCATTGGCCAAACAGCTTTATTTATCAACCAATCAGAGCAACACATTTTTAGAAAGACATTCCCATCATGAGATCATGAGATCATTTGTGTTGAGAGTTATCAATGAACAGTGTTTATTGATTTCTGGTTTTGTTTTTGTTTTACATCATGGTGTTGACCCCTCTTTTTAATTCTGTTTGGAGATTATTATTTCCCCATGTTTTCTGGGTTTGGTTAACTTGTTCAGATTGAAGTTTTCCTTTTAACANGTATGGTAGGACTGGATTTTTAGATAGATACTGCTTAAAATTTGGATTTATGTGGAATGTCTTTTATTTCTCCATCTATTTTGATTGAATGTTTTGCTGGTTATAGTAGGCCAAGATGACTTCTGCAGTGTCTTAGAGTTTCAAGAACAAATGTCCAGGCTTTGGTGACCCTAAAGTCTTGACTGAGAAGTTACATGTTATTCTAATAGTCCTGTCTTTATATGTTACTTGGCCTTTTCTCTTTGCAACCTTAATATAGTTTCTTTTTTCTCTCTATGCTCATAGTATTGCTAATTACATGTATGCTTAGTGTTTGCTTATTATGTGTTCAGGGGAATTTCTTTTATATGATANTCTATTTGGTGTTCTACATTCTTCTTTTACCTTGACAGGCACTTTCTCCTTTAGATAAGGGAAAATTTCTTCTCTGATTTTGTTAAAAAGATTTTCTGTGCNTTTAGCCTGTGTTTTTCTCTTTCCTCTAGTCCTCTTATTCTTTAATTTGATGTTTTCATGCTGTTCTGGATTTTTTGGTATGTTTTGTGCATGGAGTTTTTTAGATTTAACATTTTCTCTGACTGGGATATTAACTTTTCTATATTATTTCAATTTNTTATGTTTTTTCTTCTCTCTTCTATATTCTGTTGAGGAGCTTTTTTCCTGAGGTTCATATTCATGTTCTTAAATTTTAGATTTTCAGCATTCTTTCTGTTTGAGTTTTATTTATTGATCCTATTTTCACTCTTAAATCTCAAACTATTTTATTCATTTCCTTTCACTGTTTCTCTCTTCATTGACGGCTTCATTCCTTCCTTAATAAATTCTATCATAGTTATAAAGGCTATTTCCAATTCTATGTCTCNTGCTTCACCTACATTACATTTATTAAAGCCTACTGTAGTAGGGTTGCTGGGCTCTAGTGGATGCTAATACATGATTAATTCATGAACAAAGAATAGTCACAGCCCAGCTCAATATAGTGGAGGAGCACATTGTACCATTGCACAGCAGTCAGGGACCAAGAATTGAAATTGGGTGAATTTGTGTCAGCTAAAAATATCAAATCCAGAAATTATCAAAGAGTCTTTCAGAGCAGGGTGTCTGGTAAATAAACAGAACCCTGAAAGCAAACCACAACAATGATGAATACTGTAAATCACAGAAGACCTAACCATCCTTTCTTCCAAAAACCAGAACAATACTCAGCCCCAACTTCAAGATGAATTCCATGATGGCCACATAATAGTCACAGCACAAAAAGATAAAGAAGATAGAAATTATACTTGAATTTTAGTTTTTAAAAGACTTTATTTGCACAAGCATTNAAAGTGAAAATAAAGTTACTGCCAGAATCATAAACATTCATTAGTTAGAGCAACAGTTACAAAGCTGTAATTTCAAATCTTTGAAAGCTCCAAGAATTCACATGGCAATATGGATCTTGAGGAACTCAACAGCTTAATACACTAAGCAAAATCTGGTCCTTGAAGTCAATGGCACCACTCTGGAAAAGTAGTCTCCTGCTATGTGCTTCTTTGTGGGCATCAGGCTGTTCACACAATAGGGTATTGGGCCAATGACGAAATTTGACAGTGGTTGTTCCAGTCTTTGGCAAGTTTTATGTAGCCCCTCATGCCCCATTTTTTACCCCAGCTGAAAGAAAGCACAGTTTCCATTTAGTAGAATGATTGCTACATGATGAATTTGTTATAATACTGGCAAGAGGCCAACCTAACAAAATGATCAGGAAAGGCAGAGAATCTAATCCTGAGTACCAAATGGTGTCTCACACAGAAATGTGAAG
>LZPO01017683.1:0-17590 GCA_001675575.1 Neotoma lepida | reverse complement strand
ATTTCAAGGTGAGCTCAAGAGTTTGGGCCACAGGGCATCACATGGCTTTCTAATATACAGCAAATTGTGGACTTGTCTTTAACCCTCCCTTCTTCAATGAAACTTTGTGAAATATCTTCTATAAGAATGTTGGAAGAATCCTTTACTGTTCCTTGCATTCCACCCTTGGGACCATGCAATCAAACTCTCCCCTCACTACCTACACGAGAACAGTGTCACGTGAAAACCCAACAGNAAGCCAAAACCATGAGAGGAGATGGAGGACAATAGCAAGTTGATAGTGGGATTTGAGATTCTGAACTTGCTGGATCTCTAGAGCCACACTCCCTGTAGGACCTGATGGGAACATATTGACTGCTACTATGTCTGTACATGTCAACTGAAAACAGATACATTCTGGGGTTATGTGCAAGAGATGATCTCAACTGTATCATCAGGTGCCAGCGATGGTTACTATTGTTCAAAGGACCATCTGTAAATCTCTGTGGACAGACCCAGACTTTTGCTTAGTGGGACCCTATACAAATATAGACCCAGAAGGGACCTGGTTTCCTCTTTGCCTTTTCTACCCACTCCACTACAGCTACACACACCAGGGTTGCTGAGGCTTAGAATATATTCTTTGGGATTTACCTCATTTCCCCTTGGAATCTCAAAGCACCCCCCCAAAATCACCCCCCATTCTGCCTTGGCAGTGGCAGGGCCTTACCTATCTGTGGTGATGACTACTGCCTCAGTTCACTTCAGAGACGCAACTCTTCAGAGATTGTTGAGGGTCCAGAATCTGGCCCAGCAACACCTTACTCATGCTATATATCCAAGTTATCTTTGCATTTGAACCCACCTCCCAATTATGTGCTCCTTTTGATTGGCTGTGTTGTTGACAGGATTAAGCCTCCAGGCATTAGTACTTCATGTTCTTCCTGAGATATAATCTCTGACTGTCCTCTGGCATGGCTGTGAGATACCTCTGTACACAAGGAAACTAAATTTTTGAACCTTGTCAAAGAAAGTTAGATAGCCATTCTGTAGGCCTTGGATCACATTATACTGGACATTTTGCTTTCTGATTGTGCTTCCTGAAAAAGATGTGTGATGTACCCTTGCAGTTTAGAATGGGAGGTTTTGGTTACCATCCCTAGAATGGGCTTATTCTGTATATTCNATTTTGTGTTTATTCCACAGCTATGATTGATCCTGTGATAACACAAACCCTGGGATGCTCTGTTTCCCTGTCAGTGTGTAATATAGTTGAATCTCACAAGAATCTTTAGGAGACAGTTACCCTCAAAGAGGAAAGTGATGTTCAAGGCTGAACTGTAAGAGGGGAAATAAATGTCCTGCTATGGGTGTATGTCTTCAAATTCTCTGGCTTGTNTTGGAGATGACATTGAGCTGCCATCTAGAAGCATGATCNACCTGGCCCTCTTCATTGTAAACTCACAACGTCAACTCAAAATACTATATTTACCATTACAGAACACATCCGGGCAGCCTTAGGGACACTCACTCACCTTGCATTATAACCAGTACCTGCAGGTATTCAGGATTTCTTCTTCAGTGTAGCTCTGGACACTAAATGGTATACTCTCCATTTCCCTTCTTCAGCACTCATCCTTTCTTTTCATCTCTATTGATACCTGGCTTGCTGTAGCTTGAGAGTTTTTCTTTATAAGAGTCCTGATGAATGATAATTTCCAACGTATCAGTATGAAAAAGTGAAACCATGTGTATTATTCTANAATAACAACTGTCACATTTTTCTCATATTCTCAGATTGTATNATATCCTATGATAGAGAGATGCCAGATTTGACTTGTCCATGTTTTGCATTTAGATCAGGGAAGAAATATATGACATCTACTTCACCTATACCCTACAATATCTAATGTGTGTAAAATCCTAGACTAACCAAAAAATTGCTAAATGTAGCAGAAACAGTGACTGATATTTTGTTTAGGTTCACATACATTTATTTTAAAGAAATTTAAAAGCACCAATGCTTAACCAATTTTTAATTTTTATTAATTTTATTTCATTTACTTTACATATCGACCATAGTTTCCCCTCCATCCTCTCCACCTGTTTCCTTTGCCCACCTCCCTTCTGCTCCTCCTCTGTCTCCATTCAGAAAGGGCAGGCCTTCTATGGGTGTCAACAAAGCATGGCATTTCAAGTTGAGGCAGGATCAAGGTCCTCTCTCTGCATCAAGGTTGGTCAAGGCAACCCAGTATGGGGATTGGGTTCCCAAAAGCCAGTTCAAGTCCCCGGCACACATCCTGGTCCCACTGCTAAGAGCCCCACAAAGAGACTAAGCTACACAACTGTCACACAGGTCAGTTGTCTCCGTGGATTCCCCTGTCATATTCTTGAACCCCTGGCTTCTACAAGCCCTCCTCTTTCTCTCTTCAGTAGAACTCGCAGTGCTAGGCTTGATGCTTAGCTGTGGATCTCTGCATCTGCTTCCATCAGTTATTGGATGAAGACTCTCTGATGACAATTGGGGCAATCACCTATCTGATTACAGGAGAAGGCCTGTTAAGGCACCCTTTATACTATTGCTAGGAGTCTTAGCTGGGGATATCCTTGCAGATTCCTGGGTGTTTCCCTGGCACCAGGTTTCTTCCTAAGCCCAAAATGCCACCTGTCATGAAGATATCTTTTTATTATTCTCCCTGTCCATCCTTCTCTCAACCCTCTCAACCTGATCCTTCATGTTGCCATACCTCCAACCCCTGCCCCAAATTTACACGGAAGATCTCTTCTATTTCCACTTCCCAGGGAAATCCATGTATCTCTCTTTGGGCCTTCCTTGTTACTTAGCTTTTCTTGGGCTGTGGATTGTAGCTTGGTTATCCTTTGCTTTACAGCTAATACCCACTTATGAGTGAGTACATATCATGTGTGTCCTTCTGGTTCCAGGTTACCTCACTCAGGAAGCTTTTTTCTAGTTCCATCCATTTGCCTGAAAATTTCATGATGTCATTGTCTGTTTCTGTTTTTTACAAGATGACTCCATTAAGTTCCTTTTATGTATATATATATATATATATATATATATATATATATATATACATTTCTATCATAGTTGGCTTTCATGTCTTTTCACAATGCCTTTAGTGTTAGTTATCTCTCCACATATTACTTCCTCTGCCCACAGTGAAGTATTAAAATATTAACTTTGAGGTGAAAACTATTATCTTATGAATTCCTCAGTAAAATATGAGGCTACCTCCATAGAAATAAAATTATAAAGTACTTCATTTTGTCTTGAATATTCATTTAACTTAATTTAAAATCATTCACACTGTTGCATATATTAATACCTAACTTATACCTAAAATATATCACTATATGAATACACATTTCACTTATATATTCTTCAACCAGTGTTAATTTGTCACAGTTTTAGGCTTGTACACATAATGGCTNTAGAATATTTGTGCACTTGAATTTTCCTTAATAAATAATATCATTTGTCTGGGCTGTCAAAACAGCAGAATAGGTCATATGAACAATTTTTTGAGGAGCAACCACATTGTTCATTGCTATTATAGTCTACATATCCACAGACGAATGAAAATTCATTTAAAAAGCTCTGACATCTGGGCAGTGGTGATACATGCCTTTAAGCACTTGGGAGGCAGAGGCAGGTGGATCTCTGTGAGTTCGAGGTCAGCCTGGGCTACAGAGTGAGTTCCAGGAAAGGTGCAAAGCTACACAGAGAAACCCTGTCACGAAAACCAACAAACAAAAAGAGGTCTGACTCTCTCTCTTCTCACTAGAAGGTTTTCACAATAAACCATAAATATCATCCATATAGCTAAACATAGAAAATTGAGGTGACACTGTAGTCTGTATTGGCTTGGTGATCTCTAAAGACATTTGCTCTTTATTTTGCTACTTCCAAATGTATAAATACATTCTTCAAACTCTAACATATACCTTTAAGACCATGTTTTGGCAGGATATGTGAGCTGTGGGGACAAAGGACACAATTCACGAAGACACATGCATGATCTTGTATCAGGAAATTGCACTGAACCCTAGCTTGGAAAGATGTACAGATGAACTTACACCACTCTGTGTCCCAGTGACAAATGATTCTGGACCTTGGGTCAGATACTCTCTGAGCCCAAAGAGATAGAAACAATCAGCAGAAAAGAGGTAGTGAACAGGAAAGGAAGCCTTGGGCCAAAAAGTCCACCTGTCCTGAATCACATCTACTCAAGTGCCTCCTGATAGACATAAGGAGAACCTCTACCCTCTTTCCCTCTCATGTCTCTACTTTCCTTATACTGTTTCATTTCTATTATATTCCAAATTAAAATGTCCATTGCCTGTTAACAACTAAAGAGAGAAAAAATTACTCAGCAGAGTTATGCCCTCAATATAATATTTGTTCTCAAATAAGCAACAAGGACATTCTTCACATTCTAAAATTTTGACCAAACTTCATGGTACCTCAATTCCCTGGGTGAATCACTGCTACCCTGAAACCTTGGCCACAAGGAGGCATTTCATCTGTAAGGACAAACAACCTGCAGATGATAAGCTGCCTTATATGACTAACCTTACTCGTGTAGGTGTTCACAGCAGTGGGGGTTGTAGATGGAGGGTNCTCATACCTAACTTTCTAATGTGGGGAAATAGCTTCAATGGATGTCATGCCTGCAAGCTTTAGAAATCAAAGCTGAGCAATAAATAGATCTATCATCCTCATCCCTGACCCTGTCTTCATGATTCTCTTGACAAAATCAACTCTGTAAATTTAGAGCTCCAGGAACATCAGATTGTGATTCTCAAGGACACCTAACATGAGAATATAATATATATATATATAATTTCTATTATATATACATATATTTAATATAATATATATAATATAAATATATGGATGACACAATTCTGCAATGAGGCAGAGGCTTAGCATTTCATTACCACTTCTAAGGAGATTCTGTTGCCAAGAAGAATATTGAAGCTCAATAGATGTAAATTATTATGGAGAAACAAAATAATTGGGATGAAGGGATTCTGACTAAGCAGAAGTACAAGACCTTGCTGCAGACAGATGAAGTTGAGCCAGCTTCACCAGGCACATGGTTGGAAATGATCTTGATCAGATATGAAGGGCTCTCAGCTAGAATTAAAGATTGTCCATGCTCCTCTGATTCATCAGAATTGTTGTTTGAGATGGGATGATACAAGGATTTGGACAGCATTAGCAGACACTTGGAGGTGTGAATCAAGCAGGACCAGGTATTATTGGCAGATTCTGAGAAANCAGATATTTCAATCACTTATTAACATAATGATTTGTCTTTTTGTCTGACTTAAACATTCTTCACTGTGGGCAGGGGAAGTAATATGTGGAGAGATAACTAACACTAAAGGCATTGTGAAAAGACATGTGAAAGCCAACTATGGTAGAAGTGTCTGAAAATATATATATACATAAAAGGAACTTAAATGGGCTCATCTTGTAATACAAGAGATAGTACACCAACAAGACATCATATTACCAAATAAAAACCTAATTCCAAGAATGGATTGTATCTTTTTGAATCATATGACGTGTCTTAGTCAGTGTTCTGGTTCTGTTGTTACAAAGAGACACCATGACTATAGAAACACCTATAAAAGAAAATATTTAATTGAGTCGTAGAGTTTCAGGGGCATAGTCCATTGCTATCATGGCATGGAGCACAGCAGCATAAAGTCAGGCATGGTGCTGGATAAGTAGCTGAGAGTTTTACATTCATACCTGCAAGCAGTAGGAAAAGAGAGCAACTCTGGACTTGGCATGGGCTTTTGAAACCTCAAAGCNAACTCCCAGTGACATATATCCTTCATCAATGCCATACCTCCTAATCCTTTCAGATAGTTCAACTCACTGATGAACACACATTAAAATCTATGAGCCTGTGAGGGATATTCTCTTCCATACCATCACATTCCACCCCCTGGTCCCCATAGGCCTATAGACACATCACAATCCAAAAATGCATTCAGTCTTAATTAAAAAGTCTTTAATAATCTCAATACCATTTAAAAGTCTAATATTCAAAGTCTCTAATACTCGTTGCAAAGTCTTAACTGTAACTCCTTGTAAAATTGAACTTAAAGGACAGATCACATGCTTCCAACATTCAATGGCACAGGATATATATTACCATTACCATTACCATTACCAGAGGAGGAATGGGAGCACAGTGAGGAAATACTGAACCAAAACAAGACTAAAACCAGCAGGGAAAACTCCAAATTCTGCATCTCCATATCCTATGTCAAATCATTCCTAAGATCTCCAATTCCTTTCAGCCTTGTTGAAGTGTTCTCTCACTTGGGGTGGTTCACAGCCTATTAGCAGCTCTCTACAATAAGTATCCCTTGACTCTTGCACCTTCAATGTCTTGGTGTTTCTAAGGCAATCCAGGCTTCACCCTCACAGCTTCACACAATGATCTCCCTTGGCTTCCATGCAGGGACACCTTGGACATATGTAATGCCTCAGCAGCCTTCCTTAGTCACAGAGGGAGATTCCACAACCCCTTTCTTATATCCTTGAATTTAAAGAAAGAACCATGTAGACAAAGGTGCTAAGTTCTTCTGCTTTCTGGGGCTGGAACATGGTCCCTTAATTCGATTACATTTTCATCAGCTTTCTGCTTTCAATGGTTTTCTTTACTGCTTAACCTTTTTTTAACATTATTTTTCTCAAGTCAGAAGTTAGCTGGGTTGAGTCTTGCCCTGAGGACACAACTCCCTTTATTCCATTTCATATCAGACCTTTTTATTAAATATTTATCCTCTTGAACACTGGACTTAGTTCAATTACAATTCCAGGTGTTTCTTTTCTCCACATGACTCTATACTTATAACACAGAATATGAAGAAATCTAGTTCACAACTGGAAGCTTCCTCCTTAATGGATACTGCTCATCGTGCTATGCATCCTCCCTCAGAAGAAAGGTAAACAACAATCCCACATGACTATGAACTCTGTGACATATAATGATGGACATCTCCTGGAAAGTAGGAAATAGTGGCATCTATTGGTGACACTGTCATGAATGTTAGGAGATAACAGCCACATTCTATTGGGTAAGGCCAACTCAGTGATATGGAACCTATACCTGACACAGTTAATTAGATGAAAACCTGAGACAAGAGTTCACAGTCCCTGAGGAAAATCTATTACTATTATTCTGCTAAAGAACATAACAATAACAGACTTCTGATGGCATATTGCTGTACTCAAATCAATGAATTTCTCAGCCCTCATTATAGAAGTCTCTTCACAAAGTAGATGGCAATTAACACAGAGACCGACACCTGTATAACATAAAGAGCCAAGGCACTGGGAGTTCTTGTTCTGAATGGGATGTTTGATCATATTCCCTACCCCCAGGCTCGGGGATCTATGAAAAAGAGAGGATGGAGAAATTATGTAACAAGAATTTTAAAAGGTCTTATTAATAGAAAATCCAGAGCCACATATTGTGGTGAAAGCTGAAAGATTTAGAGAAACAGAACAAGCCACAGCCAAACTCACCAATCCTCCTTCCACAAATTCTCAGACTGAAAGCCTCTGACTCCTCACACCTAAGAGTCTCAGTTGATCTGCTTAAAAGCCCCTAGTTCCTGGTCCTCAAACCTTATATACCCTGCCAAAACTTCCTGGGATTAAAGCTATGTGTCCTCCCCAAGCAAAGACATGAGATCTTAAGTGCTAGGATTAAAGGTCTGAACCACCATGCCTGGCTCTGTTCCCAGTGTGGCCTTGAACTCACAGAGATCCAGATTGATCTCTGCCTCCTGAGTTAAGTTAAGGATTAAAGAATTAAATGCATTTATGCAACCACTTTCTGGCTTCTGTGTCTAGTCTAGTGGCTGGCTCTGTCCCCTGATCCCCAGATAAGTTTTATTTGTTAGAGCACAAATAGAATATTGCCACAAAATTATAAAGGTCAGAGGTAGTAGATAATTGTATGAAAACATCATTTTGTAGACACCACAGGAACCAATGCACCTGAGTACTCACAAAGACTGTGACAGCATTCATAAGACCTACTGAGCTCAAACAGACAAAATCCCAGCAGAAAGGAGAGGAAATATGAATAAAAGTCCTACTACTAATAAAGACACTATTCACAAGTGATATCTGCTTTGTGAAAAAAAGCCAGATGGCATGACACTGAGTATGTCATACACAGTCCAAGGCAGGCTGTACATTGAGAAATGGCTGATCAACAAAAATCAGACTCCATACTTTTAGTGGCTTTTACTTTCCCTTTTAGTAATTGAGGGGGAAAAAAGTGAAGTAGCATTGGTAAGGAGAAATAGAGAATCTGGTAAGAGTTGAGGAAATGGAGATACTATGATTAAAAAAAACCCCAATAAAATTCACAAAGAATGAATTAAAATATAATTAGGAAATCTGAAGAGTGAAACAAGCAGAAGATAAACAGCACATAGATGACTGTGGTTAAAACAGTGTTCCTCAAATGTTCTTGCTCAACTATATTTATAGGAGCATTATTCATTATAGCCAGGATCGGGAAACAACCTAAATTGTTGTTTATCTAAGAATGGATAAAGAAAATGTGGCACGTTTACACAATGGAATATTACTCAGCAGTAAATAACAATGACATTATGAAATTTGCAGGCAAATTGATGGAACTAGAAAAAAACATTATTAACATGTAGTCAGGCCTTCATCTACTCCCTATAGTATTCTTAAGTTTATGTAGTTGTAAACGAAAGTTTGTCCGATTCCAGTCCTGATCCTGCCCGGCTCCCACGGCGCTTAGACCCAAGTAAACACACAGAGGCTTATATCATTTTTAAACTATGGCCCTGGCAGGCTTCTCGCTAGCTAGCTCTTACATCTTAAATTAACCCATTTTATAAATCTATGTTGNAGAGGAGGAATGGGAGCACAGTGAGGAAATACTGAACCAAAACAAGACTAAAACCAGCAGGGAAAACTCCAAATTCTGCATCTCCATATCCTATGTCAAATCATTCCTAAGATCTCCAATTCCTTTCAGCCTTGTTGAAGTGTTCTCTCACTTGGGGTGGTTCACAGCCTATTAGCAGCTCTCTACAATAAGTATCCCTTGACTCTTGCACCTTCAATGTCTTGGTGTTTCTAAGGCAATCCAGGCTTCACCCTCACAGCTTCACACAATGATCTCCCTTGGCTTCCATGCAGGGACACCTTGGACATATGTAATGCCTCAGCAGCCTTCCTTAGTCACAGAGGGAGATTCCACAACCCCTTTCTTATATCCTTGAATTTAAAGAAAGAACCATGTAGACAAAGGTGCTAAGTTCTTCTGCTTTCTGGGGCTGGAACATGGTCCCTTAATTCGATTACATTTTCATCAGCTTTCTGCTTTCAATGGTTTTCTTTACTGCTTAACCTTTTTTTAACATTATTTTTCTCAAGTCAGAAGTTAGCTGGGTTGAGTCTTGCCCTGAGGACACAACTCCCTTTATTCCATTTCATATCAGACCTTTTTATTAAATATTTATCCTCTTGAACACTGGACTTAGTTCAATTACAATTCCAGGTGTTTCTTTTCTCCACATGACTCTATACTTATAACACAGAATATGAAGAAATCTAGTTCACAACTGGAAGCTTCCTCCTTAATGGATACTGCTCATCGTGCTATGCATCCTCCCTCAGAAGAAAGGTAAACAACAATCCCACATGACTATGAACTCTGTGACATATAATGATGGACATCTCCTGGAAAGTAGGAAATAGTGGCATCTATTGGTGACACTGTCATGAATGTTAGGAGATAACAGCCACATTCTATTGGGTAAGGCCAACTCAGTGATATGGAACCTATACCTGACACAGTTAATTAGATGAAAACCTGAGACAAGAGTTCACAGTCCCTGAGGAAAATCTATTACTATTATTCTGCTAAAGAACATAACAATAACAGACTTCTGATGGCATATTGCTGTACTCAAATCAATGAATTTCTCAGCCCTCATTATAGAAGTCTCTTCACAAAGTAGATGGCAATTAACACAGAGACCGACACCTGTATAACATAAAGAGCCAAGGCACTGGGAGTTCTTGTTCTGAATGGGATGTTTGATCATATTCCCTACCCCCAGGCTCGGGGATCTATGAAAAAGAGAGGATGGAGAAATTATGTAACAAGAATTTTAAAAGGTCTTATTAATAGAAAATCCAGAGCCACATATTGTGGTGAAAGCTGAAAGATTTAGAGAAACAGAACAAGCCACAGCCAAACTCACCAATCCTCCTTCCACAAATTCTCAGACTGAAAGCCTCTGACTCCTCACACCTAAGAGTCTCAGTTGATCTGCTTAAAAGCCCCTAGTTCCTGGTCCTCAAACCTTATATACCCTGCCAAAACTTCCTGGGATTAAAGCTATGTGTCCTCCCCAAGCAAAGACATGAGATCTTAAGTGCTAGGATTAAAGGTCTGAACCACCATGCCTGGCTCTGTTCCCAGTGTGGCCTTGAACTCACAGAGATCCAGATTGATCTCTGCCTCCTGAGTTAAGTTAAGGATTAAAGAATTAAATGCATTTATGCAACCACTTTCTGGCTTCTGTGTCTAGTCTAGTGGCTGGCTCTGTCCCCTGATCCCCAGATAAGTTTTATTTGTTAGAGCACAAATAGAATATTGCCACAAAATTATAAAGGTCAGAGGTAGTAGATAATTGTATGAAAACATCATTTTGTAGACACCACAGGAACCAATGCACCTGAGTACTCACAAAGACTGTGACAGCATTCATAAGACCTACTGAGCTCAAACAGACAAAATCCCAGCAGAAAGGAGAGGAAATATGAATAAAAGTCCTACTACTAATAAAGACACTATTCACAAGTGATATCTGCTTTGTGAAAAAAAGCCAGATGGCATGACACTGAGTATGTCATACACAGTCCAAGGCAGGCTGTACATTGAGAAATGGCTGATCAACAAAAATCAGACTCCATACTTTTAGTGGCTTTTACTTTCCCTTTTAGTAATTGAGGGGGAAAAAAGTGAAGTAGCATTGGTAAGGAGAAATAGAGAATCTGGTAAGAGTTGAGGAAATGGAGATACTATGATTAAAAAAAACCCCAATAAAATTCACAAAGAATGAATTAAAATATAATTAGGAAATCTGAAGAGTGAAACAAGCAGAAGATAAACAGCACATAGATGACTGTGGTTAAAACAGTGTTCCTCAAATGTTCTTGCTCAACTATATTTATAGGAGCATTATTCATTATAGCCAGGATCGGGAAACAACCTAAATTGTTGTTTATCTAAGAATGGATAAAGAAAATGTGGCACGTTTACACAATGGAATATTACTCAGCAGTAAATAACAATGACATTATGAAATTTGCAGGCAAATTGATGGAACTAGAAAAAAACATTATTAACATGTAGTCAGGCCTTCATCTACTCCCTATAGTATTCTTAAGTTTATGTAGTTGTAAACGAAAGTTTGTCCGATTCCAGTCCTGATCCTGCCCGGCTCCCACGGCGCTTAGACCCAAGTAAACACACAGAGGCTTATATCATTTTTAAACTATGGCCCTGGCAGGCTTCTCGCTAGCTAGCTCTTACATCTTAACCCATTTTATAAATCTATGTTGCTATGTGTTCCATGTGGCTTTACCTGTGCGCCGTTACATGCTGCTTTCTGGACGGCAGAATGGCATCTGCCCCTGCTCTGCTTTCTGCTGCTCTCCCCCTAGTTCGAATGTCCCACCTAACCTTATTCTGCCTCACCATTGGCCAAACAGCTTTATTTATCAACCAATCAGAGCAACACATTTTTAGAAAGACATTCCCATCATGTAGTAAATGTGACTTGAGTAGGGTTAGACTCACAGGTATCAGTTCTGTGTTTCTCATTCATATGAAGGGATTTATATGACTACATATTTGTGGAGTTCTTTGACTATCTTATATGCTGTCAAATACCAAGTACAGTGCCATCATCACGGTCAGTGCTATGACAGTAATTGTTACTTGTAACCACAAGAATGATGCAGACGGATGATCACAGAGCACAAAGAAATAATTTCCTTAACAGGAACCAGGTAGAACAGTGTAAATATGTCTTTCTCAAAGAGAAAATTGTTAAAACTTCAATGGGGAATCCCTCTTCTTCAGTGCTAATCACTGTTTCCCATTAGAGCTCTAACAGCATCTTGAACACAAACAGAGAAATGTGGACCCTGTAGGCTGATTCTCTGTGTGATGGACCTTTGGTACAGGTGTCTGAAAACCTATCTTAAATTCCACAGAATCTGCAAAGCAAACAACAACAAAAAAAGTAAGCCTCAGTTTGAGAATATAAACAAGTAATATTCCTTGACAGAGAGTTTGCAGCTCAGTGATCTCAATGATACATGTTTTGTAATACGATTCCACTGAGAAACAAGGGGAGGTAAATGGAAAGCACAAAAATTCAGCAAATGGAGAAGGCAGCTGATTGTGTGAATTCTCACTTTAAACACCACATGCTCTCTAGAAGTGTTGACATCTTACTGCTGAGCTGGTATTCAACAAGAAGTGCCTTCTGAGCATCCGGTTTTTTCCTTGTCACATTGGTAAAATGAATATACTTTGTTAATAAACCGTATTTAAAATATAGTCTACATTCAATATGTTTCTTTCCTGAAATTAGGGATAAAGTTCAATAACTAACCCTTGTCATGTTGGATGTCTCTTTAGGGTTTCTCACTCATGCAATGATTGGGTACTTGGCTCTGCAGTCTAGTTACTATAAATTCTTCAATAAAAAATTTCAATTCTTCATCCTGAAGTTTTTTCATATGGCATTAAGAGCCTGGAAATAATTAGTAGATTGATTATCCATCCTGTTCTCTCTGTGTCTGAGATACCCTTTACCAGCTCCAATCCCATAGAGAAGTCAGACTGAGAAGATCCTCTGGAATGGATGAAATACTTGAAAGTATATGTATAACTTTTCTTGGCTAGAATCAGCTTGGCACAACTCAGTAACATCAGGTAGACCAGTTAAACTCTATTAATAGACTTACTGTTTAAAGACAGTCATGAATGAAGAACTGAGGTCCCTGTGCATGAAGAAATGAAGGGAAATCCTTTATCTTCTTCATCAATAGAAGGTTTTCACAATAAGTCATACATACCATCTGTATGGCTAAACATAGAAGATTGAGTTGACACTGTAATCTGAATTGGCTTGGTGATCTCTAAAGGCATCTGCTTTTTATATATAGATACATTCTTCAAACTCTCACAAATGCCACTAAGACACGCTTTTGGCAGGGTATGTTAACTATGGAGACAAAGGGCAGAATTCATGCAGACATGTGAATGATCTTGCATCAGGAAATTACAGTGAACCCTAGCTTGGAAAGATCTACATGAACTAACTTCCACCACTCTGTGTCCCAGTGACAAATGATTCTGGACCTTGGGTCAGATACTCTCTAAGCCAAAGAGATAGATGCAATCAGCAGAAAAGATGTAGTCAACAGGAAAGGAAGCCTTGGGCCAAAACAGTTCACCCATCCTGAGTCACATCTATCCATGTGCCTCCTGATAGACATAAGGAGAACCTATACCCTTTTTCTCTCTACCTTCTTTACACTCCTTCACTTCTATATCTTCCTCTTTAAAATGTTCTTTGTCTGTTAACAACCAAAGAGAAAAAAACTACTCAGCAGAGTTATGCCCTCAATATTATATTTGTTCTTGAATAACCCACAACAAACATCCTCCACATTCTAAAATTTTGAGCAGATTTCAGGGACATCCCAGTTCTTTAGATGAATCACTACTACCCTGAAACCCTAGCCACAAAGAGGTATTTCACCTATAGGGGCAAGCAAACTGTTCCTTGGCATCAAGGATGATGCATAGATACCAAAATAACTCCACCTTTTTGCACAGTCCATGGGCCTATGGTCCCTCAGGCACTAGGTAATCAAGACATCCACACAAGATTTGCCTTTTGAATATACAAGATTTATTCACACAAACATTCATTATAGTATCATGATAATATGAAATTTAANCNNACATCTTAACAAGCAGGAGCAATTGTTATACAAAAATGCTGCTGATGGGTTCTACTGGGGAATCTTCACCAGTGAGGATGCTTTGGAAGCTTTGAGGCCTGACCCACATCTGCTGTGAAGTCCTTCAACTGTGGCAGCCTTGGAGGATGGCACTGATAGAGGTTCAAGACATCTTTGTGAGCTTTGGCTATGACTGACAGGTGGAACTTTGTGGGCCAGTTACAGTGCTGAAAGTTTATTAGTCCCTCAGGCCAGTGCCATGAACAAAGTCTTTAGCCCTCTTGCAGATAGATAATAACAGAAAATCTATGTAACTCATGACTCAGGAGCACAGAAATATTATCCTACAGACTGTTCCCAAAGATACAATTATTTTTATTGTTTAACTAGGCAGTAACTTTAAACTATAAGACCTAACATCTTGGAGTTGGTTCACTAGCAGATCAATACCATCTTGGGCTTAGCTCATTAGCATATCATAGTCATGTTCTAAGCTAGGCTAGTATCTGTGCTGCCCGATGGCCTGCCTGGAGCTTGCTGCTATGTCATACCTCTTCAGAGCTGCCTGGTGGGATCTTCTATCTCACATTTACTACATTATTCCCAATCACACAATAATTTTTAAGTTAACCAAAATTTTTTTTGATATCATGTTCCTTACACTTAAAAAATCAGAATGCTTAACTTATGTTCACATTCCTCTATCATTTCTTCTCTCATTGATTCATGCATAAAAGATAGGAGACTTACAATAATGAACATTTCTTACATCTTTAGTCCCCATAATTTATAGAATACACTGAGCAGTACAGTAAGGTCTGAACACTCAACTGCTTTTACAGTCCAAGATTCCAAATGCTACCTTAAACCCTCCCTAAAATAACATATTCAGATCAATCAGTCAAGACCCATTTTTCCAATATCAATTTTAGTTCTACTTCAGCTTCTGTCACTATGCTAGCCATCATGAACAAAGGAAAATTGGGAAATAAAAGGGTTGACTTCACAGTTTACACTTCATCATTGAGGGGAGCCAAGGCATGAAATCTAAGGCACAAATTTGAATTTGAAGCCTTGTACAAATACCAGGTACTGACCTGCTCCCAGGCTCATATTCAGCCACCTTTCTTGTATAACCCAGGGCCATTTCTACATGGATGGTATCAACCCCAGTGCTCTGGACATGTCTTCATCAATTAGTAGTCAAGAAATTGCCCCAAACACATGCCTATAAGACAATCTGATGGAAACTGTTTGTCAAATGTGCTTTTTCTTTCCAATGTATGAACAGTTAACAACCATAATTAGTCATCATAGCTGGTTGAGCAGGCATAATTCTGTTTACCTGTATCATGGAAAGTGTTTCATTATCTTTCAATTCTGTCAGATATTTTTGCCAGTCAATGTAGTCTGGGCTTGCATCGGTTGTCTCTTAGAACTTAGAACATTATTATAAATCCTTGTGTTTTTTTTTTTTTTTGAAGTTTCCACTGAGAAGTCAGCTGATATTCCAATGGGTTTGCCCTTGTTTATGATTTGTATCATTTCTCTTGTAGCTTTCAATACCTTTTTGTATTGCATATTTTCTGGTTCTTTTATTTTTTTTTCTCACCACAGTTTCCGCTCCCTCCTCTTGTCCTTTCCCTCCTCCCATCTCTAATCTAGCCAGCCCTCCATACCTCCCCCATTCAGTGAGGAACAGGTCTCCCATGGGAGTCAACAAAGCATGGCACATCAAGTTGAGGCAGGACTAATCTCCTCCCCCTGCATCAAGGCTGGGCAAGGCATCACACTATGGGGAATAGGTTCCAAAGAGCCAGTTCATGTGCTAGGGACATGTCCTGATCCCACTGCTAGGGGTCTCATAAATAGACCAAACTACACGACTGTCAACCACATGCAAAGAAAGAGCTTATGTCAGTCCCATGCAGGATCCCTAGCTGTTGGGAGTTGGTGAGCTCCCACTAGCTCAGATTAGCTGTTTCTATGTTTTCTTCCATCATGATCTTGACTGCCCTTATCTCTTCTCCCTCTCTTCAATTGGACTCCTGGAACTTGGCCCAGTGCTTGGCTGTGGATCTCTGCATCTGCTTCAATCCATTACTGGATGAAGGCTCTTTGATGACAATTGTGATATTCACCTATCTGATTACAGGAGAATTCCAGTTCAGACACCTTTTCCACTATTGCTAGGAGTCTTAGTTGGGGTTATCTGGATTCTTGGGAGTTTCCCTGGCACCAACTTTCTCCCTAGTCCCAAACTGGACTGTCTCTTGTGATATCTCTTTTACTATTCTCCCCCTCTGTCCCACCCCCAACTTGACCAACCCAATACCTCATGTTCCCATCCCCCATCCCCTCCCCTACACCCCATTTTTTTCTCTTTTAACCATAATATGGTGTATGAAGTTTCTTTTCTGATTCTTCCTACTTGGTGTCCGGTGTACTTCCTCTACCTATATATGTAAATCTTTCCTTAATTGGGGAGTTTGGAGAATTTTTCTTCATGATCCCATTGAAAATCTGGCTTATGCCATTCACCTAGGATTTTTTATCTCCTTTTATGCCTGTGGTTCATATTTATATTATATTTTTCCAAAATATCCCAAAGTTCTACGTATTCCTTTTTGTGTTTTCATTTTCTCATTGTTTTTCATTGATATTCTAAATCTTCTTCTTTGTCTTGAAGTCTGATATTTTGTCTCATATTGATTCATTTTACTGTTACAACTTTCCATATAAGTGCAATGATGGTGTCCTCTACCTCTATCATTGTATCTCTTGATGTATGTTTAATGTAAGGTGATGTACATACACAAGGGACTGCAAATCTCTCTGTAAAGACCATATTTTACCCAATGCATCCCTTTAACAATGGCCTATGTGCAAACCAGCTGCAGACTACAGTGATAATACAGTCATTTCTTGGTTCAAATACATTTCGTGTATAACACCTAAGGCAGAGAAATTTGTTTTTAGGCCTTCATTTTTCAGCTTCTGGCTCTGTAAGTTGCTGGCATTTCCATATTTCTCCATTGGCTCTGTCTGGCCCATTCAGTTCATTGTGTCCATGGCCAATGCTTATCTTCATTGTATCCTTGTGTATCTTCTAATATTGTGGTTCTCAACCTTCCTAATGGTGTAACTCTTTAATACAATTTTTCATATGTAGCGACCTCTACCCACAAAATTATTTTTATTGGTATTTCACGACTATAATTTTGCTACTGTTATGAATAATAATGTAAATATATGATATGCTGTATATCAGATATGCAACCCCTGTGAAAATATTATTAGACCCTAAAAGATGTTGGGGAGCCTGCCAGTGCTGATTGGGACCAAGAGATGAGTATCCCCTTAGCGGAACACCCCAGCCTCTCAGTTCTGGGCCCAGGGCCACAGCCCTGTGCCCCCGCACCACCACCCATTGCAGTCCCAGTTTCAGGCCAGTAGGCAGGTCTCCTGCAGACTGCTTAGACCAACACCATCCCCCCACCATACCCTGTAACC
>LZPO01017680.1:66000-88361 GCA_001675575.1 Neotoma lepida | reverse complement strand
AGGAGAAGGAGAAGGAGAAGGAGAAGGAGAAGAAGGAGAAAGGAAAGAAAAATTCTCAGAGAATCAGTAGGCCTGATTAGTTTCTGCTTAGGGATTTATTCTGTATTCTGTCCATTAAATTTTTATTGGTCAAAGAATTTCCCAGATGTCCTGCTTTCTCATGAATCTCCATGGCTGGCCCAGCATCCCCCTCCCCCTACATGTGCCTATAGCTTGAAAGAAGTTGATCTATATCTGCTTTCAAGGTGTGCATTGATATGTTACTAGTATATAATAATAAATTATACATAAGTGAAGAAATTCTGAGCAGGATTATGAATTTGAAGTGTAGTTTAAAGGCTTAATTTTAACGAATTATCTTTTATAACAGAGTAATATGGTCTTATATAATTGGAACTCATTAGAAAATTCTGGGATTCATTTTTTTTAACCTTGTCAATAATTGGTTTGGGAAAACTTACGCTGCATTTCCTAACCAATGACAGCAACCCGGCGGAAAAATTGTGGCTTTGTTTTTCCTTTACTCAGAGTTCATCTTCCCCCCCCACCCCCCCACAGTCTGCCTAAGGAGGACAGAGTGAACATCACTAACAAATGGCAATGAAGCCCCAAAGAACCAGCTCCATGCTCAGGGTTTTTCAGAGTTCTGCAATGTAGGGAAACTCTTTACCAATGAGCTGCAGACATGATCCCCTGTCTCTTATACACATCTAGATGTGTATAAGAGACAGGCCTAAGGAGGACAGAGTGAACATCACTAACAAATGGCAATGAAGCCCCAAAGAACCAGCTCCATGCTCAGGGTTTTTCAGAGTTCTGCAATGTAGGGAAACTCTTTACCAATGAGCTGCAGACATGATCCCTGACAGAATAAGCCTATTTTACTCTGTACAAGCAATGAAAGAGGAGACTGGTGGGAGCTCCACCTCAGCCCCTGGCATCTGCTCTGAGCAGGCAGTCCCCGGCTGCCAGGCAATGTCCGCTGACTGGCAGTGCTGCTTTCTACTGGGGGTCTACTTCCAGACACAGCCACCGGGGCTATGCTCCAGCCCAGTGCCCTATGCTGGCCCTACTTCCTGCACAGCTTAGGCTCTGCCCCAGCGCCATCCACACCTCCAGCCACCCAGACTCCTGGCCTATGCACAGCCCTTGCAGCAGCCTGGCACTGGGCCAGCACGCTGCTGAACCCGCCCGTTCAGAGCCCGCCAAATGCGGTTCCTCCCCAGAGAGACTCAAGACCATTCCCTCGGGTTATTTAAGCGGCATCCCAGAAACAGATACATGGTTCCTCCAGTCTCTCTTCCCAATCTCCTCTCTGAGGGGCCGGGGAATCACCCGGGAACATTTGCCCATTAAACCTGGCCTTTCCTAATTCGTTCTAATTTGGATTACTGCATTGGCGGAGAGGCTTATTCAGAATATAAGAGACTTATGAGAGACAGTTGCCCTTTCCCCCTTTCAACTCTGTCTTCAATGTCCTGCCATCTTAAAGTTGTCCAGGAATCCAGGTAAGGTGAAGAGCCAGGCTCCCTTCAGATGGCACAGAGGAAAGACAAAAGCACATTGTCCTTGAACTGCTAAATTAACATTCACCAGACATGTTTTGCTGGCACTTGGTCCCATTCTAATCTTTCTGTGTTCTCCCTTTAAGGAAGTAGATAGGAGAGACTACACAGTAATACTGTCAGTTTCTGGAGAGTTCAGATAGTGTTTACTTGTATTTTCTTGCACCATCCCTTGCATACTGGCTTGCCCAGAGTTAGTGTCACTTATTTATGGAAAATTGATCCTAACCAAAGGCATGATGTATACTTTCCTTTTCCACTATTTTGAAAGGCTTAGTGTTTCTCTTCACATTTTCCAGGTTGACCAGGAGTGACAGCAAATAAGCAATGACCTGCCTGAGTTTATATAAAATACAAACCAGGAAAATATTTCATCTGTAAGCAAGTTTGACATAAGTGATGGCAACATCAACTTTTAAGGCAAAGTATGAAAATCCATTAACCAAATTTTGATTTGCAGAAACAAGTTTACAATAATGATGACTCTTTAAACAGCCTTTAATGGGTGCTCATTAAGCATTTTCCATGCCTCCCAAGTGTTCCAAATGAATGATGTAACACTACTCCTGTGTTGTGGCTAATTTCCTGTTGGATAATTTCTCCAGCCCCATCATCACCACAGTTGCCAAATCCCACCAGGGAACCTGCTGTGGTGGAAACCTCCTTACCAGGCAGGTGTGGATGATGGTTTCTAAACTGCTCTAAGTCAGCAGACGGGAAGTGTTGCTGCTTCAGAAACTCGGCCATCTGGCCTTGGACTAAGAATGCCAGGAAGATTCAGAAGGGAAATCAAGAAAGGAGAGAAGAAGGGCAATGCCAAGGCTCTGGGGAGCCAGAGCTGCTACTGGAGAAGGATCCTGATGTGTTCGGGGTTGGAGATGAAGGCTAGCAGGCACGGCTGCAGCAAGCAGTAGGGCTGGGGTGGGAGGAAACTCTCTGAGCCAGCTTTAGGGCTAAGCTGCTTATGGAGGATGCAAGGGAACATTCAGTCTCTGGGAGAGAGCCTGAGACCAGGGGCTTGAGCTGAAAATTGGCTCTTTCCATCCGAGAACTGGAGGGAATCAAATGAAAGGCTAAGTAGAACGTTTATATTTTTTTTTCAGCTTAATTGAAATGCTTGCTGTAGGAAATGTGGGAGATGCAGACAATTAGAAAGAGGAAACAGTTGTCTCACTGCTGAATTTCTCTGTCATTGTATCTCTCCAAACATGGCTTCCACTAACATTAAGTTTTATGTTACTTCATTGCTTTCTGTGGCATGGTTTGCACTGTACAGTAGAAAGGGGGCTCTTGAATAACTTTGTGGTTCTGATTGTTTTAATTGAATGCCATTTTATAAGCATTTCCCCATTATTTCACATTGCAATTTGTATCATCATAATTATTAGATACAATATTGCATGACATGGGCACTTCATAAAACATCCATTTACTTTGTGCTGTTTCTAGTGTTTAGCCTTTATGCACAATGCAACCATGAACATCTGACTGTAATGATTATCTGATGGTTTGATTATTTCCCTGAACCGGTTCATGCAAGTAAATTGTTGAAGTGATTATACATTCCAAAAGCTATGGACACCTTAAATACTCAACTCTTGAAAAACCATGCACCATTACAGATTAAATATTTCATTCATGATCATTCACAAATATATCCCTTTTTTCCCTTTCATAATTGACATAATATATAATGATGTCATCTAAACCAACAAAATTTTAGGTTCTCCCTGCCCCCTAGAAACATGGGGAAAATAGACTGTCAAATGTGTTATTTGACTACATGCCAAAATGACTATGTTTTTATAGTTAAAAGAGTCATCATTGTTCCCAGAGCCAACAGAGTATTCAATAGACTTCTGTCCATATTAAACATCACAGAAGAAAGAGTGTAAGAGAGCTTTAGTAAGAGCAGGTAGCTGCCACCAGGTGAGAAGCAGTGCTTCAAGCATGAGATAATGCTCTATAGAAGTTTCCTCCAGATTGAAACATTCCATCCTGCAGGAAAGTTCCTTAAGATAGAAGGTAAACAACTGAAAATAGCTTCAGGAAGTCCTTGAAATTGACCAGATTCACTAGGTAACTCCTTCCCAAGAGTAAACAATAAAGACTGCTGAGAGTCACTCTCAGAGAAGCCAAGTGAGAAAGACTCTGAGGACCAGACTAGCTGCCTGGAATACCAACTGGAAAGGACAGTCTCCAACCTGTTGACCTGCTTGAAGGCTATGCAGTGGGCTCCAGGTTTGTGAGTTATCACCCATGCTGGGGTGGGCTTTGGTGATGCAGCTGTCTTTGAGTAATTTTCTGCCCCTCACATATATTCTTTTAGGTAACCCCAATAAAACCCACTTGTTCCACACATCAGACTTTGGTTGTATCTGTAATTTAATCTGTCATGGGTTCCCTATGAGTAGGTGTGTGTGTGTGTGTGTGTGTGTGTGTGTGTGTGTGTTGTGTCTCCCATAAAAATATCAAAGGTCTTATTACACAACAGACAAGCAGCAGTGAAGTGGAACTGACATATCCTACAAACCCAACTTTAACACCCAAAGCTTCATTACTCAATGGTTTGGTTGCTTTCAGTTAGCACCCTAATTCCACAAGTCATATCATAATGAGCAACATTTTCAAACAACTGCAAACAGATGTTTCCCTTTTACTAGACCTTCTTTACTCACCTCACCTGCCACTAGCAAATAGTTGAAGTATGTCCTTCAAAATCTGTAGACTATAATGATTCAGAATAAACATTGCCAGAGAGTACTGACACATAAAAACTCCCTCTCTTCTCTCTATTTCTGTACTTTCTCCATCCTATGGCCTTGCTCCTCTGAAAGTGTCAGAGAATAGAGCTTTCACAGCACTAGCCACACCCTCCATTTCCATATGTGGACACTGTGGACACTGACCAGAGGATGGAACCTGATTAATTCAGAATTAGAAATGAAAGGGTCACCTGTGATTTNCCAGTCGACTTCCTGCTTCTCCAGCAAAAACATATTCCTTATGCCAGCTTTGCTTTTTAGTCTTCTAGTTTATGCTTTGTAAATGTCTTAAAAAATCCACTTCACTTATGTATATTATATTTTTAAAATGAGAACTTTATAATCCCTCAAAATCTACTCTAGATAATAACTCCTATTCCTTACTAAGTTACAGATGGAAGGAGACAGTCATTATTTATCACCACTGGCACCTTACACAGGGAGGAAAGTCTACCTATCTTAAGCTGAATGTCACTCTAAACAACTGGAGACAGTCCCATTGAGACAAAAACTGGCTTCATATAAATGAATCACTTTAAACAAAAAATATATTAATTATGAGATATTTCTACCATGGTGTTGAAATTGCACAACAAGACAGTCAACAATAAAATAATTTTAATTATTGCATTATATTCCTATGTGCAATTTCATGAGAAAAAGTTCTTGTGAAGTCTGTTAACCCAGTTTCGACAAGAAGTTTGAACAAAATGGAAGGTAATCAGCCTTTGTGCATAATGTCATAATGATAGTAATCGAAACCATGCAATCACATAGACATTCTGCTCTCTATAACTANCTCTGAATAACCAGTGATTTTCAATGGTTGAAAAGTGGCCATTTCAAATTTCAACACAGAAAAGCATTGTGATATTTACATTTAACCCAGTTATGTTCTCTTGGTGGTATTTATAAGGAATAAGGTTCCTATGGAAGCGATTGAGAACAAGGGTTCTTTTCAATATTTCACATTTGTGCAGTGCTTATAAAATCCATTATTCATGGTTTGGCCAAACTTTTGGAAATGCTACCACAAGAACACAAGGACCATTAGACATTGTCTCAGCTGTTTCATATTCCTCATTATTGCTGGGAACACAGTGATTGCCAGAGCTAGATTGGATGGAGCACAAGATATCCTCAATCCCTGTCATTATAGGATGGCGTTGTCTGGCCCCTATCACTCTTTGAGAATGTCATATGCTCATGGTGCTCATGTTCATGTTTAACACAGTTAACAACAGTGTTCACACTACCCCAACCTTTCCCGGGGCNCTGCTTACCTGACAGATCAGAGAATGACATCAGCAGTCTAAGAGGAGTAAAGCATGATATGAACAGACATAAAAGTAGCATTAGGGAGAAAGAGTTGATTACATTTCTTTGGGTCTCAAAGTAGTCTAACTGATTGAAATGTCCTTAATAAAGATTTCAGAGTTTACTTAGGCTTTTCATTTGTATGTTTGTCTTGTTCTGCCTGCATCAAAATCAGCCCTCCTGTAAGCCAGTCAAACACTCTACCATTAAGCTCCATACCCTGTCCTCAGGCTCTTCTTAGTCAGATTCCTTACAGTTCTTGAGAAAAAGTTCTTGTGAACTACAGCAAAAATATTTACAGTTATGTCTTCCCCTTAACTATTTCAGGGTCCCTGATGCATCGCTACAGGTGATATTAGTCATTCTAAACACTTGAATTTCTTAAAGGAAACCACTCTCCTTACTGGAAAATTACTGAAAGACTCCAATTACATAAAGTCTATTCCTATGATATCCTCTTCAATCATCAAAATTTAGAAATATTTATAACTCATAAACTTAGGGAAAAATACATCTGCTTAAAGATGAATGGACATGCTTCAGACTAGAGTTTCAAATGGAATGCAGAAAAGAAAGCAATAAAAAAACATGGAAACTCTGAATGATCTCAATTAGACCATGGAAAGAACAGCAAGGGGAGAAGCTTATGAGGAAAACAAAATTGGAGAAGCCATCAGGAAACACTCTGACTGCATGGGGTAGCTATCTGTATACCATGGGTGAGGCTGTGTAATAAACAAAGGCATCCCTGAGTGTTAGGCGCTGTCATCCATCCCAAACAGAAAACGTCCAAGGAGCCAGGCAAATAAAAATGAGAATGTGTTCCATCCACAGCAAAGTCATATGAGAAGTGACTACTCCTTGTAGGACCAGAAATGGGTGTGCAGGTGTAAAAGAAACATGAGGCCAGAAAAATGAGAATAAGAGAATTTCAAACAGGTTTTTTAAGCATCAAGCAAATCCCAAGGACTTCTAGAAGCTCTGAGATTAGAAAAATCTGTTTCATTTAACCATGCTCTATAAACATTTAAATATGATTAAAATATGTTTCTTAAGTAATGTCAGCTAATATTCTGTAAGCTGGTGTTACAGAGAGTGTATTTGGGGGAATTAAAATTCACTTATAATCCTCCTGAAGCAACTTACCTTTCAAAGAGGAAAGTTCTAGATCCAGAATGCCTGGATGTGAGCCTGCCCTCAAATTGAGTAATGATGAGATTGAACTTCTGAACGGAGCGTTCTTTACCCCAGTTTGTTTCCTAAATATAAAATAAGGGTCCAATCTCATGATGTTTTTATAGGTTTAACTTGGGTAAAATCTGAGAAACGTGTATCACTGTGTCGAGGACACTGCAAGCTCTTGATGTCAGCTTGAATCACTGTCATCACTGTCTTCATTCTCCTCTTCATCATCCTTACTGTCTTCACTACTAAATTAGTCACATTGAAGAATCAGGACCAGTATAAGCCAAAATTTCCCTGTGATTACAACTTCACAATTCCAATTTCTTAAGTATGTGCCAGCAGGGAAATCATCAAATGTGAGTTACCTAAGGCACATGAGTGCCTGCCACTGCAGTCATTACCAGGGTGTCCCCCGACCAGACTGCAAGGCCCATGGATTGGTAAAGGGTGCAGAGAAGAACCACTCCAGAGACACCTTCAGGGAACAGGATCTGCTTTATTGAACATAAGCAACTACTTACATAGTCGAAGCCTATTGACTGACTGGTTATCACATTTCTGTGGATTGGACAGTGAGTGCCTATACCACCACGGTCCCTATGAGGAAGAAGCACATAAAAGGAGACATGGAGAGTGCAGACTCATCAGCAGGCTAGCTACTGGCTTCTCACACTACTTCAGAATTAAGTGTTCTTACTGACTTCTGGGAATACTCAGGACCATGGTGTACCTACCATGTTTCTTACTTAAATGCACAGTGTGCCAGGTAGGCTGACCACTAGCTTATGCCTGCATTTTCTCCTACAAATGCTGGAAGCAGACATGCTTGTGTCTTTCCACAATGACAGATTAAAAATAAAAAAAGCAATACAATAACAAGGTACCATTGTTACTGAGGTAACAATTTTACTGATATTTCAAATTTTCTTGGTAATCTGGCCCAAGTGAACATAAATTGTTTTATTCCAACCTTAATTACTAATATTAACTCTCACATCACCCAGTAAATCTCTTTCTCCATATATATGTATATTATATATTATATATGTATGTATGTGCATATATATTACAGAAATGAATACAAAAGTTATAAGAGGTAGCAAAAGAGTTCAAATATCTCGGAGGTGGACTTATAGAAATGTGAATAGCATTTGTATAGATGAGATAAGGAATACAAATCAGCTGAAGGCAAGATATCATGGCTGGAGAGTCAGATGGTTGTGAAATCAGGGCTGGGAGAAGGGAAGTGATAAGTCTAGCTGTGAGGTGAAAGCACAGGACAGATCAAGATCTAGAGCAGGCAGCTGATGGACAGCAGATCCAGACAGGCAAACAGGCATATGGAAAGACAGCAATTGAGTAGCCTACACCAACAGCTGGCTAGGTTCAAGGAACAGGCCCAAGTTCTTCCCTATCAGTCCTAGATATATATACTGGGTGTCAGATGACAGGGAGTGGTGACTACGCCCATTACAGTGCTAGTGTCATGTGGCCCAAAGGAGAGCCTTACATTCTTTCCTTAGTCTGGTGTATTTGATAACTTTGGGGCCTAGATTTTCTGACACAATGTTAATACATCCATATGCCCCTACTAAATACACCTGAATAACTGTGTAGGGCAGCACCTTTTCTACCCCAAGGAATAAATCCCTCATTAGTTTTCACAGCATGGGTGGCACCAGACAGGTAATGTTCTTTGTGGGTCCACGTAGGCCCACAGTCATCATCAAACCTCAGAATGGAATTAAAAAATGTAAAGTTGAACAGTCCAGAAAAACACTGTTGAACACAATGTGAAATAACTTCAAGCAGAGTGCAGAGGGTGGCAACAACATGGGTTAGTCGAGGCTCCATTTTGCCTCTTTTTCTGAAAGTTACTGACCAAGAGCAGGAGTGTAGAGAACTACACACAATATGCAACCCTTCTAACCAAATGCAATTCTTTGACACTTGACTTAACTTTTGTCAGCTACTTTTTCTATCTTCTTACTACCTACTGGCAACTTAGTATCTACAATTCTCTTCAATTGGCTTCACTTCTTACCTAAATGTTCAAAAAAAAGGGTAAGAATTTACTAGCTTTTCTAAAATGAAAANGTTTGATGAATAATGTCACAGTTTTCAAAGTCAAATGCCCATAATCTTAAAATCTTTCAGTCTGAAAGGAATATGGCTGGGTGGTGGTGGCACACACCTTTAATCCCAGCACTCAGGAGGCAGAGGCAGGCGGATCTCTGTGAGTTCGAGGAGAGCCTGGGCTACATACGGAGTGAGTTCCAGGAAAGGCACCAAAGCTACACAGAGAAACCCTGTCTCAAAAAACCAAAAACAAACAAAAAAAATAAGAAAAAAGAAAAGAAAAAAGAAAGGAATATGATTCAAATCTTCCCGCTTTTGGTTTCTGACCATTATCTATCTTATCTGTCTAAAGAATGATCCTCATAAAGCAGATGGTTCACAGCTCATCAACTGGCATCCTACCTGCATAGAGCTACTCAAACATCTCTTTCAAAACACAGCCACTGGTCACTCCACACCCCAATCTCTAATAACTCCCTTACTAGTGTTACTCCTAATAACTAACCTTTTACCCTTTTGTGGTCAAACACATTCTGGAGTGTATCCTGGAACTGGTCATGTTGGGTCAATTCACATTCCACAAATTTTAGGTGCAGGTACACCATGACAAACTGTGTCCTCTGAGTAACTTTTAGGGAAAAAATTTCTACTTACAGGAAAGAAAGAGGAGCAAGGTAATACCACATAATCCAGGCTTTGTTGGGGAGAAAACAATCTCTGTTTTAATAATCTATCATCTGCTTCCAGGCTGGAGTATTTACAGGGAAGAAAGGGAGGTGGGAGTGAAAGGAGATCAACAAGTTTTATTTTGGATCAGATGTTGTTTGAGGTGATGGTTAAACANCTTTCTTGGCTGGACATTATTAGAAGGACATGACAAGGTAAGGAGACAAGTGGCTAAAGAAACATTAGTACAGGTTGTTGAAGTGGAAGGTGATGAGGTGGAGGTAATGAGATGGGGGAGTGATGAGGTAGAGGTAATAAGTTGAGGGGTGATAAGGTGGGAAGGCAAGAGTCTAAAGAAACTAGGTACTTTAGTTCTGAAGACTAAAGATATCAACAGGGAGGTAAACAAGGGAGCTTGAAAGAACTTACTACAGTTACAAGAATGGTCACTATACCACCAAAATGGAAGAGTTTACAAGACTGTGTGTCCCTGGCTGTTGCTGTGATAAAACACCATAACCAGGGCAACTTAAAGAAGAATTTATTGTTGTTTACAGTTCCAAGGAGATAGAAGTCCATCATGGGGGAGGCATGGCAGCAAACAGCAGGCATGGCAGCAGGGGCAGGAGGCTGAGCATTCACAACTTCATACACAAGCATAGAACAGAGAGAAGGAACTGCAGGCAGTTGAGGCTTTAAACTAAAAGGCCATCCCCTGTGACATACTTCCACCAGCAAGGCCTATCTTCATAAACCTCCCCCCCAAACAGTACCTCCAACTTGGAGGTGGGGTGCAAGTGTTTAAATGAGCCTATGAGGGGCATTCTCATTCAAACCAACTACACAATCTTCTTCCTATGCAGAACTGGGCATGCCTATGATTAAAATCACATATATCATGGGGAAGAATATGAACAGTGAACAAAGGAGTACATAACCTCAGACTATAGATCAAAATAGTAAAACACTTCTCACCCCTAGCAATCAACTCCTCTTCCCTCTGAAACCACAAAAGGAATTCCTAGGAAGTAGCCGAGAGGCTCCTGAGCAAATCCTACTCAAAGCCTGCTGGCCTGTTATAAAATTTTCAATCTGAGCTTGTGCTCTGTCTTTGAGTAAAATCCTTTTCTACTTTGCTCTCTGTAAGGACTTCTTAAATTCTTTGAACAAAATGCCAAGAATCTGGAAACACCAATTACAGACTGACACTGACAGTAACAATGAAAGTCAACTCCCATTTATTAGTGACACTGGTAAGGGAAATAAGAATATTGAAGAAATACTTAAGTATAAAGTGAAAGAATTTTAAAAACAAAACCCAACTATTTTCTTATTAGCTCAAGCAGTCCAGAAAAACAAAGTCACAAAGCAAAAATGAAACATACATCCCAACAATTCCTTTCCTCATCAAATAGATAAGACCATGAATTTTTAGCACTGGATTTGTTTTCTCACAGTATATAGCAGTATTTCTAAAAGAGTGTTTGCCAAAAAAAGACAGATTCCTAGCCTCTGCCTCAGATCTACTGAATTGGTTTCACTGTTTTGTTAGCAAAATATCTGAGATATGTTATGTACTTAGTAAATTACCACTATTTTATTATTGGCAGGTTAAATGTCTAAAAAAAAATTACACCCTATTGTGGGCTGTTCTTTTTTTTCCCAAGATATAACATGGTCATCCCTTCACCATTGGAATAGGACCCCATGACCCCCATGACCCCATGACCATGTCAACTAACTAAGCAGAACAGTATAGACATAGTCAGGTCTATAGTAATGGTAACAGAGCTGTTGACTGTAAGAGTAAATCTTAAACGGTCTTATTAATTGAAAACACCAGGCCAGGTATTGAGGTAAATTCTGAATGATCAGAGAGACAGAACAAGCCACAGCCAACCTCACCTTGCCAACTCCTCAGCTGATCTTGTTTCCTCAGACTGCAGGCTTCTGAGTCTTCACCCAAATGAATCTCAGCTGAACTGCTGCTCAAAGTCTGAAAGCTTAAGAGGCCTTCTAGCTTCTGGTTTCCACACCTTATATACCTTTCTGCTTCCTGTCACTACTTTCTGGGATTAAAGGCATGTGTCTTTCTCAAGCAAAGACATGANATCTCAGGTGCTGGAATTAAAGGTGTGTGCCACTGGAATTAAAGGTGTGTGCCACCATGCCTGGCTGTTTCCAGTGTGGCCTTGAACTCACAGAGATCTGGATGGATCTCTGCCTCGGGAATGCTAGGATTAAAGGCATGTGCTACCACTGCCTAACCTCTATGTTTAATCTAGTGGCTGTTCTGTTCTCTGACCCCAAATAAGTTTTATTAGGGTACACAATATTTTGGGGGACATAATATAATCACCACAGTTGACACTCCCTGATTGTATGAAGGAGGGAAAGATACATGATATGAAAGTACAGAGGGGAGAACTCGGAGGTGGAAAAGCATCTTTCTAGTTTNCTGACTTCTGCAGGTCTCCAAGTTAAATCAACTCACAAACCCAAAGGCTTGAAGTCAGGCTCCACATGGGAGAATGAACTAACAGCATTTNTCTTTCTGAGACTGGATGACCTCACTCAGTATAATATTTTTTACTTCAATCCATTTACCTACTGATTCACAGTTCCATTTATCTCTCAGTGAAATAAAATTTTATTTTGTATAGGTTTTACATTTTCATTATTCATTCATCAGTTGATATCAAAGCTTTATGGTGAATTGAGCAGCAATGAACATGGATGAGGAAATGTCTCTGTAGTAGAATATAAAGTCTTTGGGATAACATACCTAAGTCATATGCTGATTCTCACTTTAGGTTTTTGAGGACATGCTACACTAATTTCCTTGGTGGTTGTATAGGTTTGCACACTCACCAGTAAGGAAAAGATTCTTCTTTCTCCACATCTTTGACAGCATTTTTTTTGATATCTTGATTATAGCCACTTTGACTTGGGTGAGAAGAAATCTCAAAGTAGTTTTATTTTCATTTCTTTGATGCTAATGATGTTAAAACTTTTTAAAATGTTTATTTGCCATCTGTGTCGCTTCTTTTGATAACTCTCTGTTCAGATCTATAGCCCATGTTTTGTTTGCATTGTTCTTTTTATCTTCTTTTTTAGATCTTTGTGTATTCTAGATATTCATCTTCCATTAGATATATTACCTGGCAAAGATTTTCTCCCACAATATAGGCTGTCTGTTCATTTTATTGACTTTTTAAAAATGTTCTTGTCTATGCCTATATCTTATAATTTATTCCCTACCTTTTCTTCTCCAAGTTTTGGAGTTTCAGGTTTTACTGAGAGGCCTTTGGTCCATTTAGAGTTAAATTTTGTGCAGAGTGAGAGAAGAGAAAGCAATGTTATCCCTACATATAACTATCCAGTTTTCCCATTTTTTGAAGATACTCTTTCTCCNGTGTGAGTTTTGGTCATCTTCTTAAAAATTCAGTGGCTCTNGTTGCAGGCACCTGTATTTGCATCCTCTATGCTGTCCCTTTTCATGATGTGCCTATTTTTGTGCAAACACTATCTGTTTTTATTTGCTATGACTTTGTAGTATATAGCCTGAGATTGGGTATAGTAATGCTGTCAGCATTATCCTTTGTTCTCAGAACAGCTTTGCTTGTCTGGGATCTTTTGTGTGATTCACTATTTTGAGGTCACTCATGCTCCTGTTAGTAACTCATCACCCATGCCCTGTAAATAAGCACAATTCATTCATCAGCTCATGGTGTTGGACCTTGGTGGAGCTATTACTTTGGTTGTTTATAGTGTCCAGTCTGGTGTGAATAGATGTTTGTTCTGATCTCCCTAGGAAAAGTTAACATAACATTTTTTGAAGATCAAAGGATAAAAAGGAAACATGTGGCAGGACTTTTTCTACTCTCCAAATGCTAACATTAAGGCAGCCATAGTGGAAACTTAGAATATAAAGTGGGGAGATAGTAAGTTGNGTAAAAAGAAGGAAGAAAGAAGATGTCAGGATTTTACCAAAGTTATTGGTTTGGATATTAAAATTTTACCAAAGCTGTCTAAAAAATCCAAAGAGTTACCAGAGTCATGTGGCTGCTCAGAGCATCTAAGCAAGCCTTAGGAGGGGGCCATATGGAGATAATACCTCAGAGGACAGCATGGGTGGTGATTTTACAGCCATAGTACATGAAAGGAGGCCAGAGAGCACTGAAGGTAACCATGTGACAAAGACCCACAATGTTGTACAATTTACAGCAAATGAGTGAAAGTCGGCTAAAATTCATTTTTCTCATGGTAGAAAGTGCTAACAGTGCACTTCAAATTCCAGTAACTATTGCTTATTCTGCTATAAAATGTTTACATTCTGTCTTGTTACCAAAAGGCAGAGTTTTAATACTATACATCGTTGATTACTTGAAGTCAGGGCACCCCAGCTAGTTCAATGTGTTTCTACATACTCTGCGACCCCTTTATTACCACCCTCTGCCTCTTTGACTTACTATCCAACTACACTTCATGATTCATTTGGATTTTGCAACAAATCCATCCTGTCAANTTCACAAATCCTCCTAGACTTAGTGTAAAATCATGGAGCTGAACTAACCTCCCAAATTCTAGCTTTAAGTTTGGGGGTGCTCTTTCAAGTGTGAGGAAGAAGGTATCCAAAGCAAGAGGAATATAATCAGAGGGGACAATGCCTGGAAAGGTAGCTGGCCCTGCCTGACAGCGCCCAGACAGCTGTTCACACTCACATGAATGACAAGTGCAGGTCTCAGAGTTCCTGGGAGGGTGGCACACAGCAGAAAGCTCACAGCTTGATCTGCAGATGCCAATTTGAGCTTGCAGCCTGCTATGTGTTTTGATTTGAGAAATCAGCAGACTAGATGAGAAAGTCATAAATGGGCAGATGAATACGGAACACAAAGCATCTTGTTTATGAGAAGTGATCACCTACCTTTTGAGAGGCATGTTTTTCAGAGGTGACAGAAGTTAAATGATGGAGATGGGAAGTTTTCCAGTTAATGCTACGCAGGCATTACCATTTGGAGAAACTAGTGCAAGAATGAAAGGGTTCTGTATCTATCTTATTCAGACTTAGTTTTCTTGGGGGAACTGGTATGGAAATAGAAAACTAGCCTCCAAGCAGGACTTGGGGTCATGTCAAGCAGCCAGGTGTATCATCAAGGAAAAAGGAACTGACAGCTGGAGCATTCTGCTTCAGAAATTCCCAACAGCGATAATGAGCAGGTCAGTGATACACCTGCTGCAAGAAGGCTGCTNCTTCTCCTCAGGTGCTTGATCCACTAGGGCCAAAGAAATATCTTTGATATAATCCAAAGAGCCTTCAAAAGTATAATTAATAAAAGAGCACCAATTCAATTGTTCTATGGAGCTAAGACCCACTGTGGGAGTTTGTTAATAAAAACATATTCTAAGCTCCTTAGACTTCTGTTCAACCGGATTGGGATCCAGGGAGTGCACATTTTCAATAAACTTTTAGGTGGCTCCAAGAATTATAGCCACAAGGAGTTATGGAAGGATGGGGGGAGGGGAGTGGACCTGCCTTCCTTCTCACAGATATTAATTTAACCCTTACTATATGCCAGGTTCTTACATATCAGGGGTACCACAGCAGAGTTCTTCCTTATTATGGCTGTAGCAGATTGCTTCAGGCAAGACAAACANGTTTTCTTACAGTTCCATTGACCGGAAGTCCACAATCTCTGTTCTTTCTGGAGTACCTGCAAAGGACTTGTTTCATGAATCTCTCTTAGATTCTTGTGNTTTCTAGCGATCCGTGGTGCCCATTGGCTTGTTGACACTATCCTCCAGCCTCTGCCTCATTATTCCCCTCTCCTTCTGCTCTGTGCATCCTTCTTTGTTTCTTAAAAATTCATTCCCTATGGATTTAGTATTCATTCCTATCTGGCATAACAGAGCATCAACCCTTACTTCAAATACTCTTCAGTGGCCCTCTTTTCAAACACAACACATTCTGAGCTTCTTGTGGAGACGTAGCTTGAGAAAAGGACATCATTTGCCCACTGCAAATGGTAAGGAAAAATTGCATTGTTTATAGACCAATCGGGAAGAAAGACATTAATGAAGTGATCACACAAAGAAATATAAAGTTTTAGTCTGGTTAAATAGCTCAAGTAGTAAAGTGTTTACTGCACATTATGAAGACCTGAGTTCAATTCCTAGCATCTGTATAAAATGGCATTCACTTGTAATCTTAGCCCTGGGTGAAAAAAAAAACAAAAAACAAAAACACAGATTTCTCCCTAAGACATGCTAGACAGCCACCCTATTTGAAATGGCACTCTCCAAGCTAATGACAGACCTTGTCTCAAAAACCAAAATAAACAAAGCCCAACAAACAAAAATCACCACCACCACAGCAACAAAGACAAGGTGAATGGCATCTGAAGAATGACATCTGAGTTGACCTCTGACTTCCACATGCACACACAAATGCATGCATGTACACTCATACTCTCAAACACATGTACACTCACACAAATGTATACAGGTACATGCTCATATGCATACCCATGTGCAATTACATGAATAGGAACACACACACGTGCACTCACACAAACATGTACACATGAAAAACGTAAGTACTCAACTGAGAAAATATAACTCAACAGAGATTATTGTGTCATGAAGAAGCTGTGCAATCCGTCATTCAAGATCTAGTTTATTTGCTATTTCTGTTCATTTTTCTAATTATTCTTTTACTTATTAAAGATACTGCAATATAAAATACACTGGTGAATTGTTACTTTCTGTGTAAGCTTACTGTGGAGTTGCCTGTAGGAGTGAAGTAGACCCCCTGCAATGCAAACCCAAGTACATTCATCCCAAACTGTCCTCCAAGGCCCTGCATCTAGGGATGCGAGAAAAAAGAAAAGCAACCCACNACAGACTAAAAACATTGTGCTGCTGTGAACAGAAGGTAAGTAAATAGCTTGAGTAAAAACATCGTTCCCTGAGAACAACTAGAGAGAAATCCTTTCCCACAGAAGTCCTTATTGTTTATGGCATGGTATTAAAAACNCTGCAGTGGGAACAGGAANTCAAAGGCTTATGCATAGAGAGAACTCTTGGTCTGCCTGGAATTCTCTTAATTGGGTACTCCATCATGACCCTTTCAGCAGGCCTTCCCCAATCATNTCTGCCGATGCTGTAAGCACCCAGTTTGATGGTGTGTTGCTATCTGCTGCCTCTATTCATCTGCCATTTGCTATTTGTTATTTTACTTTTGTTTGCTAATACATCATAATCTGATTCTTCTAAAACCTAAACTATGGTTACTGTAGCACATCTCCATATAGAGCAATGTCAAGCATAGGAAGCATAAGGTATAATATCCTGCTTTCAAGACTGACATTTATTTGAGTGATAGGACAGACGTGTTAGTGGAATATAAGAGAATAATGAAGCATCATGCTATGTAGCAATGTAAATGCAGTAAGTACAAAGATGGGCCCTATGCTGAAGATAATTTCAGATCTCTTATTGAGGGCCAGAGAGAGAAGATGCTGATAATACCAGGATGGGGGTGTTAAGTCAGTCATCCTAACACACTGTGGCTGACTTCTATGCTGACCAAGTGCATAGCATTGATTTACATGCCTGTAGCTATATTTCAAGTAATAGTATACTGTAGTCACTAGGAGACTTATCTATTTGGCATATTCAATGGTACCTTTCTTAAACTGTCAGTAGTAGGCCTCACATGGAATAATAAATGTATGCTGAATTACTTAACTAAAGCAGGTCTTATGAAAACAAACTTCTTTCCAGCCATAGAAATAAGAAGAAAGTGTTGATGTTGGATAATGGAAAAAGGGCCTACTTCCAGTTATTCACATCACCTTTAAAGCACATTCATATTTGGTTTATTGTGTCAATTGACTTAAATCCATTCATCATTTATTGAGCACTTAATATGTTCCAGAACTCTGCTAATGATTTATTTCCATTATCTAACAAGTATCCTGTGGAAAGGCATTATTATCCACATTTTACAAAAAGAATATTCTGGAATTTTAAGGTAAAATCATTAAGACCTCCAAATCCATGCTAAGATCATCAGCCTCTGCATATAGGAACGGAGGTAGTTTTCAGAATGCATCAAGTCAGTAGGGCTGTCTAATTTGGGATCGTAGTTATGCCTAAAGGCATCTAATGAAGCCACCTGGTATCTCACCTCTACCTTGGAAAGCCTATTGTTTCCTCATCCCTCCATCCATTCTGGATTAGAATCCTTTCCTTTTTCTTAGCTTGACTTCTGCTCTATTTTCCCTTTGGGTCTGTCTTCTATAGCTTTCAACTATACACTTGCCTCATTTAGAAGCCTCTCTCAGGCCATCTTTGTCAGTCCTGGGACAACACTGGCTCATTCCTCTTCTGATTTTAAGTGGGAATGTGTAATCCCCAGGCTCCAGATGCCCTGGTGATGAATTGCAGGCATGCTTGAATGCTGCACACTGGGAACCTGTGAGGAATTGTTTCTTAAGGAGATTTAGGGTCACAAGAGCAGACCATATACGCCAAGAGCACTAAATAACCTGAAGGCAACAAAAGCCCCGTTTTGATTGCTGCTTTTTGAAATAACAGTCTCAGTTAACCACGAATTGCTTTTCAGTGAACCAGACTGACCACTGTTTGGCCTGACTGTCGCACAGTAAGCCTGCCTATTGAAACTTTCCACAGAGAAATCTGCCCCTGAAACTAAACTGGCCATTTCTTTCCTGGGTGGTTTAATACGGCCTGTTTTTGTTATGCTAATGTAGCTTCTGTCATGGCTGAGGGAACTTACCTCAGCTAAGATGTGTGGGAGCTGCATTCTGTAAACCAATTAATAATATTTGCTGGAGTGGAGACGCCATCAATCTATTTGGCAACGAACCACCCTTAAGCCCATCATGGAGTAAGGAAAGATGGATAGTGAGAGGTCAATGTTTGGAGGAGGAAAAGATGCAGCATTCAAGCATCAGTAGTTACCTGGTGCTAATGTAAGGAAATTAACTACTCCACAGAAAATGACATGGTCACTCTGTCTCCTTAGCTGTCCAAGGAAAGGGATCCTACAGATTCTAAAATTATTTTCTCCTCCACAGGACCATTTCAGACTTGTAGGTCATGTACCTGTATCGGATCAGAAATGGTTAAATACACTCACATTTTCACTAAACATATACATTGGGGCAAGCATTTTAGAAAATTTCATTTATAACTTTGCCTTCAAAAATATGTGATTACAAGTCACTCGTTTAATTGATAATTGGCTTCAATTCAGAAATAATTGCACATTTAAATGCAATATAATAATGAGTAAAACTGACATAATGTTTTATTTTGTAGACATGTAAATAAACATTTAAAATTTTTGATTGTGCTATCTTCTTTACTTGAAGCCATCTTTTAAAGCANTCTAATCATTTCAACAGGACCTTGAGAAAGTTTTAGCCTCAGGCATGTTCCATGNGTGCAGTGAACACAGTAGTCCTGACAAGTGCCCTGATTTCTCTTAGCTTGATAAGCCCAGTCACTATGATTTTCTAATAAATGGTCTTCCTTCTTTTATAATGTTTTCCAATCTCCTGATAGAACTGGACACTCAATAACTTTCCTATGTCAAGTAAACCTGCTGAGCGCCAAGGCCAATACAGCATACAGTGAATACATGTCCATAAAACAGTTATCATTTAAGTAATTTATTATCTGATAACTATGTGGGGCATCACTATATATATGCATGTATGTATGTATGTATAATCTCTCTGTCTATACAAATATCTTTATGCTCTGTAAATACAGTTTACTAAGAAAGGAAGAAATGAAAATGTAAGGAGATGGAGACTAAGGAAGGAAATAGAAAAATAGGATATGATAACATATAATTGTTCATCACTGTGCTGTGACAGAGCCCAGGGTTCTACCTCAAACCCTACTCAATACAACTTTGGCAACTCCAATACTGAAGATCTCTGAACTTGGATTTCATCATTCATGAATACAACTAAAAATAGCACCTATTCCAGACAATTCTTTCAATAATTAAAAGATTCACTATATTAAGAACAGAGCCTGACAGGTGATGAATGCTCAGTTAATACTATATTAATTGAATCTGCTTGGAAATTTAACCTTAATTTGGATCTCTCACGAACCCCAGTACTGAGCAACATATATGTAGGGCCAGTGGAAGCTCAAATAAATNACCAAGTTTGTCTAGGATCTCACAAATGTTTTAATCTACACAGTGGAAAACATTGACAAGTTTATGACTTAAGCTGAGACTCTAAATTCTCTATTACTCAAATTCCTTTTTTGTTTCTGTTTCCTTGAAATTAACACTTTTTAACCTTCCTTCTCCCACTTTGAAAATACAAAACATTAAAAAAAGGGGAGAAAGCACCGTCCATAATTAAGAATCTACAGTTTCTAAGTTGTGGCCAATATTCTTCTATCTCCCAGTGTGGAGCAGATTTTCAGGCCACAATTACAGCATTCCTTTCATGTCCTTCATTAAAGGATTTTTGCATGATAGCAACTCCAGATTCATTTCTCTGCTCTCTCTTGGCCAGTATCATATCTGGCAGCATTATCAGTTAAATATTCATTGGTCAAATTAGAATTCAGCCAAATGCCTTCCCATTTAAAGTGGCAGGGTGAATATAGTGATCATTTGTCAATGTCCATTTCTGAATTGTTAGTGAGATAGGCTTGCATGCAGTATTTGGGACACACAGAAAATGAGGTTTCAGTTGCTATGGTTACAGCTAGGTTAGGGGTAGTTGTTTGCAAGTTATCTTTGTTTTCCGACTCTCCTATAAGAGTACATATGAGCCACAGCACATACTTGCACATACTTAGTTGTGCTGAGTCCTTGCTATTCTAGTAAGGTGCCCATTTCAAATATTCTACCTCAAAGTCACCATTAGTGATTCTATTATTGTTAAACTGTTCATCATGATTTTTCTCACTGACAACTGCAATTTCATATATAACATAAAAGAGATGTCNCATACTGTTAAAGGGACCTATGATGACTACTATCCTCATGATTAGATCTTGGAATTAATAACAATTTTACCTATGCTGAAACCTATTTTTCAAAAATCACAGTTTATATTCGTACTCTAAAGAGGATCTGTTTAAAAACTCAAATGGCTCCCCAACAACAAAAAAAAAAGAATCACAGAAAACTAGTTAAACAGGCTATTACTTTTCTCGGTTAGTTAAACATTTTACTAAGTTCTTAATTGTAAGTAATAGAGAGAAAAGGGCCAAATGGATGAGAAGCTCATATTAAAATAATTGTAGCTTCCTAGATTCACTAGGAGGTTTAAAGCTTCACCTGTTTCTGGGAACCATGCCCTAAGTGACTCTATAGAATCAATCTTTCATTGTTGTTATTTCTTGCTTTTTGAAAAGGTGTTGCCTTAGGAAACTAGGCTGCCTCCCACTGACAATCCTCCTATAGCAATCTCTCAGTATGAGACCACAGGTTTGCCTCATCATGTCTAGCTTACATCAATCATAAAAACCATAGCTATCGTGGAAGCTGTAGAGTCTACCACTTACATGTTGGATTCCTGAGAACTGAAAATGCATCAGTACTGCAACCATTGTGACCCACATTCCAGGACCAAAATTCTGCTCATACATTCATCCTTTGATGTGAGGTCTGACTCTGACTCTAAATAGGTCCTATCACTAGACCTAAGATACGAAGGGAGACTGAGAAACAAGACTCAGGTTCTCCAACACATGCATGTCCTGGAGAAGACAGGACACAAAATCAAAAACACAAAGAAGCTGCAAGATAGGAAAGCACATTAAGCACCATGTAAGCACCTGCTGTATTTCTACATGATCTTTCCCTGCAAAATCTGACCTAATGTCTATTCACCAAGGAGAGTGCACCAATGGCACAATAAAGAAAAGGCTCCATTGAAGTCAATTACTCAGTGAGTATATTGGNCTTACCTACAGGTACATGGACAAAGAGCTACTTACAAGAGCGCAAGATACCCCCCTGAAATAACTACATCACTGAAAAGCCACACCCCAGAAAGGATGGCTACCTCCTGGAAGCTGCATTGGTAGAGTTCCTCCTTCAGTTAGCTTTCCCCTTCCTGTGTCTTCTAGTACCTCCCAAGACCATGTGCAGCCAGGGCAGAATTACATACAACTAGTAGAGGCAGGAAAGCACAGGAGAGTGAGTCCCTCCAATCTTGAGTAAGGGTCTGATGACTCTTCGTTCTCTTTCCATGAGGGAACTGATCTGCCATAGGACTTCTGTGAGTGGTCACAGCCACTGTGATTAGGATAGCAATAGCCATATTATACCCTGAGGACAGTGTTTCCCCAAAATATGCATACAAAGGTTTTTAATTAAAAGTCTTTTATTTTAAAAAGTCTATTAAACCAACCAGTTAATGCAAACACAAAACCCTTCCTGCTGCTTGCTGATACCAGCTTTGCACCATAATTGCCATGTCCATCTTCTCTCAAGTTCTCACAGCATCTATAAAGCACATCAGTGGCAGAATTCTACAAGATCTCTCAGAAGCAGACAGGCATGTGCTTGCTTTTCTCATTTTAAAAACTGGACAATGTGGGCCATGATGTAGCTCAGTGAATACAATGCTTACCTAGGGTGCACAAGGACCTACGTTCAAGTCATAACGCCAGGTCAGTCTAGGCTACATGAGACCTTGTGTCACAAACAAACAAACAAAAAAGAAAGGAGAGACAGAGAGAGAGAGACAGAGGGAGGGAAGGATGGGGG
>LZPO01017680.1:34453-44585 GCA_001675575.1 Neotoma lepida | reverse complement strand
ACACTGTCTCAAGGAAACAGGGAAAAGAACAACATCAACAACAGTCTTCTGGAGCAGTCTGGAACTTAGATTTCCAAGCCCGTGCATGTGGAGTGTCCAGGAATCCATTTTTAATGCGTGCGCCAGGTGAATCTGTGCCTTCTCAAAGCCTTCTGATTGGAAGCTGCTGCCGGATCTTCCGTGAGTTCCTCTTTCCTTTTCTCTGACTTTCTCTGAGGCACAAGATGGAGAATTTGAGAAGGGAACAATTATCACCAAGGAAGGATATCCACAAATGTGAGGAAATTCCGTCCTCACCTGCCGCAAGAAATGCAAGAGAGGAAACAGCCAAGGACTGCATGGTTCAAATAAGGCAATCATCCTTTCCTGGGGGTAATAAGCTCCCTGAGGAGAAAGAGATTACAGATTACTAATAGTTCATATGGCAGAAAATTGAAAATTTGAACAAAATAAATATGTTCTTCCATTTCTAGAGTTTACAATTGACTGTAAGGTAGGAGGATACAGAATTATTAGGCAGCTATCAAATAGGATGGTGATATTAAATTACATCATCNATTTAATGTTCTGGGTCAGTTAACAAAGAGAACTGCTGCTTCTCTGCCACAAATTTAGTGTTAACCCCATTCTCNAGGATTTGCTTTTTATTTCTTTTCTTCACTTTTGAGGAAGCTATGACATACGGAGTTCTTCCATAAATATCTGTGTAAGGGATCCCAGACTAGCTGACCTTTCTCCTTTAGCATCTGAGGATGGAAATGAGAACATAATCACCTGTGNTGAGCTGCCTGAGCAAAGCTGGGCCAAGCCATTAAATGAANTAGTTGTCTTTTTGTGGAATCAATACTTGATTTACAGTAGGCTTTGAGAGGAAAGTGAACAGAATATTGGCCACACAACNCACATGGGGTGTATGTGTATGTNTAAGTGTGAATTTGCACATGCACAAGTATCCAAAGTGAGTGGGAGCTAGAGAGATATTTGAAGGAGTCATTATTTTGCTTTATCGTGGAAGATTTTTGTTGAAAAGACTTCTGGTTCTATTTCTGTAGACAGTGGTAAAATAGCATGTTCTTTCTCATATAGCCATAGCAAATAAGCTTGCTCTCACGAGTCAACTGAGGGTAAACAGTTCTCTGAAACCTTGTATTGAGAAGCATTAAGAGAAGAAATAAGGCTTAGCTAGAAATATTCATTCTTGNTAATTTCCNTCACTCCAGAGAGGGCTGTGAGGGTACAAACCAGAGCCTTCTAAGAAGCTGTAGCTACATGCATCAAACAAATGCAGTGATTAAAGGACTGGCAAGGCACAAGAAGAAGCCTTTGGGATGTAGCATGCATGCTGGGGCCCATGCTTAGAACANCTAGGGACCACTCAGAACACTCTTTNATTAACTGGTTTCAGGACTGTGCTATGCCCTAAGGCGGTATGGGAAAACAGGAGAACTTGAGCAGACAGCCAGTGAGCTTACAACCAGTCTCTGATTGGTTTAGTGTTGTGGAATGAAGCCCCTGAGCATGCATATCTAGAATAAATAACAGGTAGATTGTTAGCTATATCTTTCTGTTCACAAATGACTGAAGGAAAGTAGTTGCAAGGGGACAAATGTGGGCATGAGTGTCCTTAGACATCCTGTTCCTTTTGGGCTCCAGTTCAGTAATGAAATGAACTTCAAAGACCTTAACCATTGTAATTTATCATTTTGGAAGGCTTAGGGACAGAAAAATCTATTTGGTTCTTTGACCACATTTTCAATTCTGAAAGTTTCCCAAGTGAAACAAGGCATGGTAGTCAACAGANAAGGATACAATGATATAGCACTTCTCAGCTGGGTGGAGAACAAGTCAACAGAGAATGATACAGTAATGTCAGAGATGTAGCATTTCTCCATGAGGGATGCAGGTACAGGTGTGGGAGTGGAGTGAAAGCATTTGCAGAGTGCAAGAGTTTTGGAGAAATAATTCACTACTCTACTACCCAATGCTTGGCATTTCTACTGTCAGCAGCTGAAAGGAGTGGCCCATAGTCTTCCCAGACTTACCAGTGCTGTGGGCAGTATAGTCAGTGTTTACTTACATAGGTTGGGGACAATGTGAAAGCCAAAGTCTCTTCCATATGCATTTGCTTATAAGTTGGTATATATACAAGAACAGTTGCTAAATTAATTTTGACTAAGTCTGACAGACAATAATTTAATTCTGTTGCACAATTATTTAGCTTTTGCCTGATAAGCTGTGTCCTGAAATTTTTTCAGCTGGTTTCTCCCTTTCTTCATTGTGTATGCTTCAGGTCTTCTCTGTTAGTATGTGTTTAATATTGTCANTTGGGATTAAGTTCATAGCATAGGTCCTCCATGAANGTGGCTAAATTTTATAAAGGAAATGCTACTGTGTGCAATGTATTTTAAAACCTTTTTCTGATTAAATTGCAAACAATTATTCTTTTATTATTTCTAGGACAAGGTCTGGTATGTGGAAATATAAAAAAGTAACACTCTGAATATATATTTAGATTCCTTACAAAAAGTTATCATAAATAGATCACAGAAAATTTAAAATGTAAAACTATAAAACCCTGAAAAGATCAAGTAGGAAATTTTAGATAGCAGCTTTTATGACTGATTTTTACAATGTTAAAGATGCATGAAATAAATTTTTTTTGCAAAGTGAATGATACATAATATAAGAAGGAAAACAATATACTCAGAGAAAATATTGCAAAAGTTGTGTGTTAGGAAGGAATGTTACCCAGAATAAAGGAACTCCTTAAAACAACAGTAACAAAGCAGAACACCTTGATTTAAAATAGACCAAAGAACTTAGCAAATGGGTGGTCAATTCAAGTATACAGATGCCAAGTAAGCACGTGCAAAGGATCTCCATCATGTCACCAGAGAAACGTGAATTAAAACATGGTGACTACTACATCCATATTAAAATGACTGGAATCCCGAACCCTGAGAGCATCAAATTCTAGTGAGCCTGTGGAGAGATGGAAGGTCTCATTCTTTGTTGGTGCTGGTGTAGAACAGCACAGGCACTTTGTGGGACAACTTGGTCTTTTCCTATCAAACTAAGCACATTCTTACACTGTGATGCTGAAATGATTCCTAGTATTTAGCATAAAAGAGTGAAAAAATGTTTCTACACAAAGTTCTGCCTGTAGATATTTATAGAATTTCAGTTATAACTGTCAAAACATGGAAGCAATTAAAATGTCCTTCAGTAGATGAATGGATAAAAATGACTGTTAAATATCCAGACAATAGATTCTATTTAGAGCTCAATGGGAATGAATGGAAAGACATAGAGACCTAAGTGTACTTTAGCCAAAGAAGCAGTCTNAAAAGTCCATGCACTGAGTGATTTGAATACATGCAACTCTGAAAAAGGCAAACAAACACAATAACACTATGAGTGGTTGTCCCATGTAGGGTGGGAAGGGGGTGAATCAGCAAAACACAAGGAAATCTAAGGACAGTGAAGCTGGCACTCTCTGTGTGGTGCTGCTTGTCATTATTCCTCTGTTCAATCCCGTAGAAGGAACAACACTAGAGTGAATGTTAATGTGTCAGGACCATTTTTAGTAGTTTGAGTGGAAACTTGTATGTGGAGTTTCAACTGAAGCAAATGTATGCTAGTGAGGAATATGAACAAAATGAGAACTGTGTAGGTGTAAGAGGAAGAAGAAAGGTGAGAAATTCTCTACATTCCTATAAATTTGTGCTTTGAACCTAAAACTACTCCAAAAAATAATATTCCCAAAAAGTCACTNAACTGTTCATTGTAGTTCAGCTGACAGTCAACTGCATGGCCAACAAATAATATAAATCAGAAAATTATTTATGCATTTTATCATTTTTATCTCAGTGAAATTGGTTTCTATTCTCAGTTTACCAAAGAGTATTTTTTTAATCATGAAATGTGGTGGATTTTATCATGTTTTTTTCCTGAATCTATATAATCATGTAATTTTTCTTGTTTCCTCAAAAATGAAATATGCATTATTTTTAAATGATGACATAGTCTTATATTGTAAGACAAATTCCATTTGGTTGTAGTGTGTTATTCTCTTTATATACCAGTATTTTGTTAAATAACATTTCTTGAAGATTTTTAAATCTGTGTGCATGGTCAGGTCAGTAGATTTCATTTATTTTTAAGTAATATTTTTAGTTACTATTTCAGAACTTTATACATATATACAATGTATTTCAACAACATTAACTGCCCACTCCCTCCTCCAACTCTTCCTACATCTTCTCATATCAACANCATTGCCATGCCCTTATATACTTTTAGTAACCCACAGGGTGTAATTAGTGCTACCCATATATGTATAAGTATGGGCCCATCTNCTGGATCATTCTCAACCTACCAGGGACAATACTGCTACAAAAACTGACTCTCCCTCTACTAGTAGCCATCAACTGTCAATACTGTCTCAGATAGAGATGAGATCTTATGTATCCCTCCTTCACCATGTTGGAAATTTGACTATGTTGATATTGTTCTTTTTTGTGTAGGCAACCACAGCTGCTATGAGTTCATGAGTGCAATATCTGGTCATGTCCAGAGACATTATTTCACCCTGTCCTTCTTAACCTTGACTACTGAAATCTTTCCACCCANGTTTCCATGATGTTCCCTGACTCTTGTAGTTGGGGTGTGTGTTGGATAGTGATATGTCAACTTGATATGAGTGAGCTTAAGTGAACTGAGAGGAGAGAACCTCAATTGACAAACTGCCTTTATAAGACAGGTATATAGGCAGTAGAACATTTTCTTAATTAGTAANTGATGGCAGAAGGCCCCCAGCCCACTATGGNTGGTGTCATCTTGGGNCTGGTGGTCCTGGGTTCTATGAGAAAGCAGGCTGAGAAAACCATGAGGAGCCAATAAGCAGCATTGCTCCATGGCTTCCAGATCAGCTCCTTCCTCCAGGTTCCTGCCCTGTTTGAGTTCCTGTCCTAACTTCCTTCAATAATTGAATATTTATTATTATTTCAATAATGTGAAAGTATAAGCCAAATAAACCCTTTACTCCCCAACTTGTTTTTGGTCATGGTGTTTTATCACAGCTATAGAAACCCTAACTGAGACAGAAATTTGATATCAGGATAAAGGGGTATATCTGTGACAGACATGACCATGTTGTTTTGGGGAAGATTCTGGAAGGACATTGGAACTTTGGGAGAGAAAAGCCACTGAGTGTTCAAAGCTTGATGAGCTCTTTTGTGTGAGCGTGGAAGAAAAGAATGTTGAGAGGATTGCAGAGGATGGAGGCCCAGCTTGTGAAGTTCCAGACAGAAGTTTGAGAGTTACTTAAAGACTATCAAGGCCATTGCATATTTGATATTTTGAATTAAGATTCAGTGGTTCTGATTAGCCAGGACTGAATAGTCAGCCTTGATTAACAAAAGACCTGAACTATTAGAAAANAAACCTTTGCTTTACTGAAACAATTGATGCTGGTTAGCTGGAGCTGAGAAATTAGAGGTGATTAAGAGACCAGTATCACCAAGGTGAAATCTTCCACTGAGGTATTTCCTGGGAGTTGGCACACAGAAACTTTGTTCTGGAGGTGGCCAAGGTTACATTTTATGCTAGCAGCCAAACTTGGCAGTGTAAAGGTCACCCGAGTGGTACTGACTCTTAAGTCATGAAGGGATCATAAAGAGCATTGAGTCTTGGTACTGTGTGGCAGGGCTGGAGTCCCTGAAGAAAGCCCAGGGGAGACTATTGGTATAAATGTAACCCAGTTGCAGCCGGAGACCCCAGCACTTTGAAGATGCCAGTACCATGGGATGACCACAATGAAAGGTTGTGACTTAACTGTGATGTGTGTCAAGCCGACAAAGGGTTACTTGTGTGGATAGTTTTATGTCAACTTGACACCAGCTAAAGTCATCTGAGAGAGGGAACCTCAATTTNAAAAATGCCTTCATAAGATGGGTCTGTAAACAATCTGGCAGGGCATTTTCTTAATGAGTGATTGATGTGGGAGGACCCAGCTCACCCTGGGCTGGTGGTTCTGGGTTCAGTAAGAAAGCAGGCTGAGTAAGCCATGAGGAGCAATCCAGTAAGCAGTACTCCTCCATGGCCTCTGCATCAGCTCCTGCCTCCAGATTCCTGCCCTGTTAGAGTTCCTGTCTAGATTCCTTCANTGATGGATTGATATAAAAGCATAAGCCAAAGTTTCTCCTCAACTTGCTTCTGGTCATGGTGCTTCATCACAGAAACAGAAACCCTAACTAGGACAGGGTGTGTAACATATATGTACCATTTATGGCTGAGCATTCCACAGATACCTGTTCTCTGCAGTTTGACTAATTGTGAGCTTCTGTATTAACTGCCATTCCCTACACAAAACTGCTTCTAGGATGAATACTGAGAGTAGCATTAATCTATGCTATAGGTGTAGAGACTAGTATTTAAAAGGCAGTTTGAAGCAATGTCCATTTAACAAAATAATAGTAGAAAGTTCTTCCCTAGAGCCTATGAGTCCCCCAGCCACAAATAATTTGCCAGATTTACAGTTCCAGGCAATTGTTCTCTTGGGTGATGTGGACCTTAGTCAGAAATCAGTTGATCAGTCCTACAACATTTATGCCACTATTGTACCTATGGCTCATCTTGCCTGGATAGACATTACAATAGCTCAGATGGTTTACAGCTGAGTAANACTGCTGATGACTTTTCTCCCCAGTGACTTGCACAGTACCTTCTGTTTGATATTGTTCAGGTCTTGTGCTGGCAACCACAAGGTACTGTACAAGTTAGCCAGCAATGAAGAAGCTTCCAAATAAGTACCAGCTTGATTCCTCCATGTTCTCTAAGCACAGCAAAGCTAGTGGAGTTTTCATGTCTTGCAATGCCATTGTCTAGCTTTGACATTAAGGTAATGCTCATCTCAGAATGCATTGGGGTTGTGTCTCTCTGCTTCTGTCTTCTGAAAGAGTTGGAGAACATTAGTATAATCTCTTTCTTAGATAGTTCGTAAAATTCACCCATGACACCATCTAGATCTCGCATTTTTTCAAAGCGTAACTATCTCTTCAAGTGTTAACAGAAAAAAGCACAACTTTATTGCTCCTTTGTGAATCTTGACAAATTGTGTCCTTCAGAAATTTAGTGCCCTTCANGTAGGTAGACATGTAGTTTTTATAGTATCTCTTCATTTTCTTGAATGTGTATGACTCATAGCAGTTTCTATCTTTTCTCCTTGGTTTCTAGTGTGCTTAGTGACTCTATTGGACTTGTTAAAGAGCCCACATTTTGTTTTGTTGATCTCTATTGACCTCCTGTCTTAAATTATATTGATTCCTGTTCTNTTTTTANTAATTTTTCTTATTTCCTATAATTTTTCTAGTTTGTTAATGAGAAAGCTTGGATTATTAGCTTTAGATCTTTATCTCCTGTAATGTATGAGTTCAATGCTACAAATTTCCTGTAAGCCTTGCTTCTGTTGCATTCTTCAAATTTTAACAGGTTATAGTTCCAGTTCCATTTGTTTCAAAATATTGTAATTTATCTTGAAATTTTCTCTTAACCTATGTGCAACTTGGAAGTCTCCCCTTTAATCTTNGTGTCCTTGGGAATTTTTTTTTCTGCCATTAATTTTGAGTTTAATTACATTGCATTCTAAGAACAAATGTTACAGGCTATCGAACCTTAAATTTGTTGAGGTACATTTTATGACTGATGATATGGTATATCGTAGTGAATATTCCATTTGTGTTCAATAATAATGTGAAGTTCTAGGGCTATTGATATAGTGTATAAATAAATGGTCATTGCATCAGCCTGACAGATGGTGTAGAATTTAACAAAATTCTTCCTGATTTCTGCCTGCTAAATCAAACACTGTGTCCTAGAGGAGTATTGAAGTCTCCAATTATAACAGTGGATTCATCTCTTCCACTTTGCGGTTTTAACAATTTTGCCTCATATGTTTTGACATGCTGTTGTTAGGCAAGTCTGGTGACTTTCACCAAAATATTTTTGTCTACTTATGTCTAAACAGTGATTGAATAACTCTTCTCTTTTCATAGAATGTGTTTCTACTACAAAAGAATATCAAACTTATCCTAAGAGGAATCTTTTTCCTTTGTGTAAAAGGATAAGTAAAAATATACTTGTAATTAATTTTCTGAAAACTTTAGCTCCGCACACAGAGAAAGCATTCTTTCTGAACTTCCCAGTCATCTTGCAAATCATCGTGTCTCATTTTACAGATGAATGAAAGTAAGGTCTGGAAAAGCTGTCAAGCAAAGCAGAGCTGATGAACTTGGCTGTATTTTAAATCAATTGAACTCTACTTTTTTAAATGTAGCCCGTTCTCTCTTTTAAATAGATTTTCTGTTCTCACTTTTGGGGGTGGTATGTGCTTTTCAAGTATGCAAAGTCCACTTTCAGGTTGATAGTTAGTAGTTTATGCGGATTAATTTTTACATCAACTTGACACAGTCTAGAGTTATTTGGGGAGACAGAACCTCATGAGAAAATGCCCCTCNCCAGACTGGCTTGTTGGCAAGCCTGTAGTACATATTCTTAACTNTTGATTGACAAGGAGGGTAGGGAAGCCCACTGAGGATGGTGCTACCCGTAGGCTTGGTGTCCTGAGTATATAACAAGGCTGAGGACTATGGGGACAAAGTCAGTAAGCAGCACTCCTTCAGGGCCTCTGCTTCAGTTCCTGCTTCCAGGTTCCTTGCCCTGACTTCCCTAGATGATGAACTGAGTAAAAGTTGTAATATTAAATAATCCCTTTACTCTCAAGTTTCTTTCAGACACAGTGTTTCATAACAGCAATAGAAACCCTTACTAAGACACAGGTGTTAAGGGTTCTCTACACCATTTTTGTAAGTCAGTGCAAATTTTGGGATTATGTTCTGAGATGACACAGACAGATACTTACCCTAAACCAGCCAGTTTTTGTATGAGAAGTGCTTACATCTGCATCCTCTTGTGTCAGGTAACAGAGCCAGACAATGTCCTTGAACCCTACCATGGAAGATAATAACATCAACTGTATTGTAAGCAGATATCATTTCCTGCTTTCTGTAGGGAGGAAATTGAATTTCAGGGAATTGGTTTAATGTGCTCATGCACAAAAAGATGCTAATAGACTAGATTTGCAATCTTCTGCAGTGTGTGAATGAGAATGAAAAGGAATTCTGGTGGCCCACCTCCACCTGCTGCTCTCCCAAGTTCTCACAATGCAGCTCTTTCTTCAGCAGTGAAAATGAATTTGAAGATTGTGTTTATAATTGTCCAAAAGGGAATAAAGCTATCTTACAAATTACATCTTTCAGTTTTGACATATTTACTGTCTTAAACTACAAGGTAATTTTTTAATAGAGCTTCTTCATTTTCCAGGAAAAAGGAAAAAAAAGTTTCAAAAGTTTTCATGCAAATAAAGGGAATAATAGGGACTCATAACCAGTTGTCAAGCTCTGCATATTATCAGTTTTGTCTATCAACTTACTAACCACTGCCTTTTTGACTTGGTCCAGATNTTGGGGATTGAGAGGTGGGTTCCTAATGGCAAGAAAAGCATCAGCTCAGGCCATGGAGCATGATTCTCTTTCTTCAACTGTAGACCACAGAAACCAATTCTCAGTTTAGAGTCAGTATACTTGTGGAATACATGAATGAATCAAAACCCTTTTACATTTTTTTTATCTTCATAGCAGATATTCCCATATCCATTTGAGAAATAAGTGAATTGAGTATTAAGAACAGAGTCTTGCTCAAAGTTAGAGCCTTAATTAAGTAAAGAAACAGGGTTGAAGCTCATTTTACCTACTCATAACGTTGCAGATGTCTTTTCATCTTCTTGGTTTAGCATCTCAAACACCAGAGCAAAGACAAACATTGGAGGAAGTGGTCTTAAGAACTGCTATTTANTTGAGCTCCTGGAGCTCTGCCTGGTGCCCGGCCATGAATCTCACATATGCTTCCATCTGTCTCTGGATGAGGGCCCAAGGGGGCTTCTCAGCCATGGGTCCATAGTTTATGAGTCTCCACTAGTTTGGTTGGCCATCTCTGCACACCCTCCCATCATGATCTCTTAGTCCCTTGCTCATAGAGGGGCCCCCTGTCTCCCATCGATTGGGCTCCTGGAGAT
>LZPO01017680.1:14013-29529 GCA_001675575.1 Neotoma lepida | reverse complement strand
GAGGTGGGACACCTGGCACAGTCTTGTTGCAGGGAGGAGGGGCTTGCCCTGCCTTGGCTGAGAGTGGCAGAATCTGGGGACTCACCAAGGGACAGTTTGTTAAGGCCAAGCTTTCATAATAAACAAATCTCTGTGTCATGATTTGGGAGCTGGTTGGTGGCCTAAAGAAAGCCTGCTACAGAAAACACTAATAATAAGAAGAATTGACATTTTTTAAGGGAAGCAACATAGAAATTTATTCTTACAACTTATTAAATTCATAGAAGTCTTTAAGAACCCAAAATTCAAATTCAAGATTTTCTTCACCCTTTGCTTTGATAATTTATTTAGTAGCCATCTTACCCTGAGCTAAGTAAAATCTTCCCAGCAGCAAAAGAAAAACTCATTTCCAATGGAACATGTTAGAAAGCAATGGAAAAGAAGCAGAAACAATGCTTTTGTGCATCATGGTCCAAACACATTGGTTTCATCAGCACAGAGTAATCCACATTGCCATGCAGATATTGTAACTGAATGTTGCTAATTTGAAGGTTGAGAATAATGATATGAAGTGTTGCAGGGCAAGTGAAGTCCCCACTGAGACTCTCTGATTAACCTAGAAGCTTTACATAAACCCTTAAATTGGGCAGTATCTGCTATTATACTTGTCTTTTCCAGGTTCAAATGACATCCCTGAGTATAGATCCTGATTGATTACTTAGTAACTGGGCACTATTTTTTATTTTACCATGCAGCAACAGCATGGAGATCACTTGGGCAGTAAAAATGATATTGTGAACCATAGCTTATGCTGTGGTAGGGAAAACTGCTTATATTACAGAGTTTATTGCAAACATTCTTCTAGATTACATACACCATTGACAGACAATACTATTGACAGAAATTCAAGGTCTAGAACACCATGAGTCTCTCTTTGTACTCTATAATGCTTTCTTTGTAGTCCTCTTAGGAGGTCTTTAGGAGGCTCTGGTAAAAGTTGGCTTCTAATATTTCCTCTTATTCTAGCACAGCAGTTNTCCACCTGTGGGTCAAAACTCCTTTGGAGGTCAAATTACCCTTTCACCGGGGTTACCTAAGACCACCAGAAATCACAGATATTTACATTCTGACTCATAACAGTAATAAAATTACAGTTAAGAAGTAGCAATGAAAATAATTTTATGGCAGGGGGTCACCATGAAATGAAGAGCTATATTAAAGGGTCACAGCTTTGGGAAGGTTGAGAACCACTGCTGTAGTACACTTACTGTATAGAGATGAGAGCTGAGAGGGAAGTAGTTGAAAACAGCCCTAAGGGATAATGCTCCCTTGTGGTTACTCTTCCATATCACTAGAATTGCACAGACCACTGTTGTAGAGTATTGTTTTAAGGTGTATTACTTTTGTTTATGTTGCATTTGCTCAACTCTGAAGCTGTGTTACTGTGCCGGTCTAAAACACCTGATGGTCTAATAAAGAACTGAATGACCACTAGCAAGGCAGGAGAAAGAAGAGGCAGGGCTAGCAGGCAGAGAGAATAAAGAGAAGAAGAAATCTGGGAGAAGAGGGAGAAGGAAGAACAAGAGAAGAAGGAGGACTCCAGGGGCCAGCCACCCAGCTACACAGCAAGTCATGGAGTAAGAGTAAGATTTACAGAAGTAAGAAAACAGCAAAAGCCCAGAGTCAAAAGGTAGATGGGATAATTTAAAGTTAAGGAAATCTGGCAAGAAACAAGCCAAGCTAATGCCAGGCATTGATAAGTAAGAATAAGCCTCTGTGTGTGATAATTATTTGGGAGCTAGGTGGCAGGCCCCCTAAAAGAGCAAAAAAACCCCAACAACATTTTGGTGTACCAAAGTGGAGTTCAAATTTCCATAGTGCCTGACAAAGCTTTAAATATATATGTTAGGTATGAACAAAAAACTAGTAAAAATATCTGTCACAGTGAAAGCATCGTCATTTTAGAACTCTAGGAAAGTTGAATGCAGTACTCAGCACTAACCTCTTACTAGGCTAGTGAGCTCTCCCCTTGGCTTTCCTGACCCAAGTAGTGGGCAGAGCCAGCTGCCAAAGCTACGGGCAGATGTCCATGCTGCTTAACAGTTTAAAGTTTGTTCATGTGGTCAAAAAGGCTAAAAGATATGCAAATAAAGAGGTCAGAATAGAAAAAATAACCCTCTAAACAGGTTACAGTGTGTTTAACAATGTGTGTAGGCTTAAGAAAAAAAAATGTACAGTCATAGAAAAAAATGAATAGTTTAAAAGTAAAGTATTTAAAGAGAGAAGTAAAGTAATATAAAAAGAATAAGCTATGTAGAGATAGGAAATACACTGGGAGTCTGAATCCTGTATGTCATTGTGTTGATTTTGAATTTTTTGATTGTTGAGAAGCAAAGAACAGCTGCTGACAGACATGGGATTATGATCAGGACTGCAAAATTGAACGAATTTAGATACTTTAGGAATTCCTTAACTTTAAAAAAGAAGTCAAAATATGTATTTGTCAAATGGAAATCAAAAATGCTTTGGATTTTTGTTCCCACAGGAGATGAGAGGCTGTGGATTCCTTCAAGGTTAATATGGATCAGTTTGATCAGGCAAAGCCTCCTGAAACTTAACAGGTGCTATCTATCAGCAATGATTACTTCTGGTCTTCCAAGGGCTTGGCCATTATCTCAAAATTTTGTCTCTGGGACGCTAAAGATACTTCATCCACAGACAGCAGGAAGCAGTTTGGAGAACAGGACATCCACATTCCCAAGAGAGGTGCGGGAGGCTTTTGGTTATTTAGTGGGTTATGGATGTTTGTTATCATTTAGGAGAATATAGTATATTGATACAAATTAAAGTTTTGTTACCCCATATATATGTTTGTACTCTTGTTTAAAGGATTTTTGTATATTGATAAAAGTTTAAGGTTATTTTTGTTACAACATATTGTATATGTGTTTCTATTCTTGTTTAAGGTATTGTACCTATGCAATTTATTTAAAAATGTAATGTAAAATTCTAGTTTTTGAAAGCTATTATTATAGACTATATAGGATAATCAGGAAATGTAGATTAGTGGTTAGTCATTTATAACAATCAAATTTGTTGATAGATANGTTAGGTATGCTTTCCAGATCATATAGAGATATATTTTAGATAGATAGATGGTCTTCAAACTTTACAAAAACCTACAGAATATGGCATTTAAAATGTTTTGTTAACTTAAATTTTTTCATGACAATGAGACACGTCTGTTCCTGGCAGCACCAATTTACTTCAGAGATGATGGGCATTGAAGAAACTCATGGAGTTTGCTTTCCTTGTGGCAAGGTTAGCCACTGAGCAAAGAAACTGCTCTTTGACTGCTGACATTGTGCTGTGCAGACTGGACATGCAGGACACACAGGAATAAGACTGTTGAACTTTGCTAAAGCAAGACAGGATGGTCCTCAAAATTCCTGCTCCACAGAAGAGTCTGCCAGATACTATAGGCCTATAAACTAAAGATGGATGCCCCAATATTGCAGAACTTTGGGTGCTTGCCCACGCAGCCTAATGTCTCTATTGTTAGATAATATTATATCCTTCTGGGTCTTTGATGGAGTTGAAGACTAAATAGTTATAGTTGCAGTTTTCCTTAGTTATGATAGAAAGTAAATTATGTGTAAAACTTTGGAGTCACTAAGATGGATAGATGGTGGAGTGCTTTCTCTGAATTTGCTAAATGTAAATGGACATAATATTGTAAATATAATCCTTATTTGATAACTGTTTTTCTGTAGGTAGTTATGCTATATTAAAGTTAAAACCTTTCTTTCTATTTAGACAAAAAAGGGGAAATGTTGTAGAATATTATTTGAAGGTGTGCTACTTTTGTTTATGTTGCATTTGCTTAACTCAGTGAAGCTGTGTTACTGTGCTGTTCTAAAACATCTGATGGTCTCATAAAGAACTGAATGGCTAATAGCAAGGCAGGAGAAAGGAGAGGAAGAGTTGGCAGGCAGAGAGATAATAAATAGAAGGAGAAATCTGGGAGAAGAGGGAAAAGGAAGAGTGAGAGAAGGAGGAGGACTCCAGGGGCCAGCCACCCAGCTACACAGCAAGCTATGGAGTAAGAGTAAGATTTACAGAACTGTAAGGTGAATTTTTAAGTGGTTTTGCAGCACGGAGGCAAAAGGTAGATGGGATAATTTAAAGTTAAGGAAATCTGGTGAGAAACAAGCCAAGCTAAGGCTGGGCATTGATAAGTAAGAATAAGACTCCATGTGTGATTTACTTGAGAGCTAGGTGGCAGGCCCCCTAATAGAGCAAAAACATACAACAACAGACCACAGGCAACTTAAACCTAGTGCTGCCTTCTCCAAGAAATCATCTTATGACAGAATTATGGACTCCTCAAATTCATATGTTGAGATCCAGACTTTAAGAACCTCAAAATACATTTCAAATGGGGCCTTCAAAATTGTAATTGAGTTAAAAACGAACACATTTTATAGCCCTAATCTAATAGACTGGTATTGTTTTAAGGGGATGAAACACCAGGAGCATGCATACATGGAGAGGTGGCCATGAGAATCAGCTAAGTGATAAGAAATCACCTCTAAACCATAGACAGAGATTTGGAATAGACTTCACATTCTGATCCTAAAAAAAAACCCCAAAAAACAAAAAACAAAAACAAACAAACAAACAAACAAACAAAACCCAAATTTATCAGCAGGCTGATCTTGAGCTTCTATTTCCGTGAGAGAACATTTTTTATTGTTTAAGACATTTTATTTTATTTTTTTATGTTTTTTACATTTGTAGCAAAATATACTGCCTACTTTTTACCATCTCTACAGAATGAAGCAGGATTAACAAATTTTGAAAGGGGACTCTTAAATCATAGGTCCTACCAGATTTCTTCCAGAGATCAGAGCTTCATCCCTTTTAAAAGACAGTATCTTTATCAGTAGCTTTTCAGGTCATGTGTAGTTGCTTGAAACTGTATTGCATGGTATAAAAAATGTGTTTGTATCCAGCGTGGAACATTTTCTGCTTTCCCTATGAAGCTGTTTTTCTGTTCTTAACTAGTGTCATTTACTACACAACCACACTCTATGTAGTTCTACTTCTTACCAGTCATATTATGCATTCAGTTTTGCTTCAGATACATTGCCTAGTTGTCATTTAACTTTTCAAGAGCTATGTTTTTCATCTGTAGAGGGCACGATAGTCATCTTAAACATTTTCTGCTGCTGTAATAAAAAGGAAATAGACTGAGTAGCTTATAAGCATCAGGGATTTGTTGCTGTCAGTCTTGAAAGTAGGGTATGTATGTTAAGGATGTCAGTGCATTCAGTTCTGCAGAAAGCCCTCTTCTGTATAGCAGACAGCAACTTCCTTACTGTGTCCTCCATGACAAAATGAGAACTAGCTAGCTCTGTGACTTCCAAGAGTTCTAATGCCATTCAAGAGGGCAAAACGTTCATGGCCTAATAACTTATTTCTTGAAGACCCTGTATCATCCATTGAAATCAGAGTTTTAATAAACAATTTGAGCATGGGGTCCAAAAAATTTACTCTACGTCTGACATATGTTAAATATCCAACAAATTTTCACATGAGATAGTGTTCATCTTTGTTATTGCTGTTGAAAGTTTTATTCTCTTTAGAAATTCCTTAATGTGCTGGATTCAAGGGCATGAGCACAGGAGAACTGGCCCCACTCCTTGCTGCCTACTGCACTGGGTGAGCTAGTCAGGCAGTACTGGCGAGCTCCTCTGGGTGGTGACAGGGAGAGAAAGTTGGCAGCCTGACCAACCCAGCTACCACTAAGGCCCAGAATTAGGGCTATAAGTTAGTCCACCCAACAGCCACCTCATCTATGAACTGCAGAAGCATGTGAAAGAGCCAGACTTATAGATCCCAAACTGCAGGATCTCCATNACACAGGACAACAAAAGGATACCCANGAGTCCCAGTGAGGGTCCATTATCTATAATGCAGCAGAAGCCAGAGGCCTCAACTAGACCAATGATTCATAGCAATGAACACTTAGAAGTAAAGATGTATGGACTAAAGGGTATACTGTATGACTCACTAGGCCACACTACAGCTTACAATCACATTTTTTTGATTGTTTGTTTTTGATTATTCTTTTAAAAAATTTTCTTAGGGAGGGTGCAAGGACAGAGGGTGGATGTGAGGGGGTGGGGAGAAGAGTGGGATCAGGATGCATGATGTGAAATCCACAAAGAACCAGTAAAATGCTTTTTTAAAAAATCTGAAATTTCCTGATTTTCTGAGAATAGTAATACTTGCTTAAATCTCAGCACTCAGGAGTCTAAGACAGGAGGATCATAAGTTCCAGACAAGCTAAGGCAACATAGTGAGTTCAAAGCTTGACAGAGATATGTAGTGAGACTCTGTCTCAAAAAAAATGCTGAGGCCTTAATTCAGTTGTAGAGCACTTGCCTACCATGTACAGTGCCCTGGATTCTATCCTGTGTGCTAACAAAAACCCAGACAAACCTNATTTGCTTTTGTTGATTGCTTTAGGAATACACATATAAATTATGTAAAGTATTATTTTAATCTAGAGTACTTTGCTATCAGTCTCCATTATTTGTTTACAGCATACTGGATGTATAAAACTNTGCTGGTTAGGATTTTTTTGGTCAAGTTGACACAAGTTAGAGGCATCCCAGAAGAGGAACCTCAATGGAGAAAATACATCTATCAGATTGGCCTGCAGGCACAACTGGAGGGCACTGTCTTGATTAATGACTGATGTGGGCAGGCCTGGCCTACTGAGGATGGAGCCACCACCTGCCAGGTGGTCCTGGATTGTNCAAGAAAGCAAAGCAGGCTGAGCATGCCATGAAGAGTGGCAATCTTCCGTGGTCTGTGNTNCAGTTCCTGCGTCCAAGTTAATGTCTGAGCTCCTGNCCTGANTTCCCTTAACAGAGAACTGTGATTGACACATGGAAGCCAAATAAACCCTTTATCCACAAGATTGCTCATGGTGGTTATCATAGCAGTAGAAACCAAACTAGAACCAATGCCCAAGCCTTGTAGACTACTTTCCAGTTTCTTTGGAAAGCATAGAGTTGTACAGGAAAAGATATTTCCTCTGGCAATTGCCTTAAGGACACACTTTCTACTCGAGTAAACAGTGGAAAAGTATTTATTTTATTCAAAATTATTTTATATAATAATTTTGATTACATTCTTCCCCCTCCCCCAACTCCTCCCAAATCCACTCTACCCACTTGATTTCATGAACTTCCTCACTCTTTCTCTCAAAACAAAAGCAAAAAAATCAAACAAAGTAAAAACCAAAAATGAAAGCAAACTAAAATAATAATAAGAAAAATAACTAGCCCAAATAAAACAGGGAAAAAAGTGTACACACACACATAGACACACACACACACACACACACACACACACACACACACACACACACACACGAAATCCTGCTTTGTGTTGATCAACCTATTGGTGTGAGACCTGCCCTGGACTATGATTGATGTACCCAGTAACACTCCATTGGACAGATTTGACATTCCCTTTCCCAGCAGGCATCAACTGAAAACAGCATCCTGGACAATAACCTTGGGTCATTGTGGTGGTTTGAATGTAATTAACCCCCATAAGCTCACAGGGAGTGGCACTATTAGGAAGTGTGACTTTGTTGGAGTGGATATTGTCTTGTTGGAGGAAGTGTGTCATTATGGGGGTCAGCAAGAAGTATGCTCAGGATACCACCAAGTTTATTTAGTCAACTTCCTTCTGCCTTCTGGTCAAGAGGTAGCCAGCACCACATTTACCTGCATATCTCCATGTTCTCCATCATGATGGTAATAGAGTGGACCTCTGAGACTATAAGCAAGCTACCCCAATTAAATGTTTTCTTTATAAGAGTTGCCATATCATGGTATCTCTTCACAGCAATAAAAACCCTAACTAAGACAGATGTTGGTACCAGGGACTAGGGTATTGCTGTGATAGTCCTGCCCATGTGTTTGTTTAGCGTAATATGGACTTTGGTACTTTGGGTTAGTAAAGCAGTGGGATGCTTTAAGTACTGCTTAATGGGACACGCTAGTAGGAGCATGGAAGACAGTGGTGCTAAGAGTTATTTGAACTGTGGGGTCCTGGCTCAAGAGGTTTCAGAAGAGAGTTTTAGTTTTAGTTGCCCAGAGATCATTCTTGTGATATTTTGGTGAAAGAAGTGGCTGCCTCATGCNATCGTCCAAAGAGTCTGCCTGAGGTTAAAGTGAAGAGTTTTAGATTAATTACATTGGCAGANGAAATCTTAAAATAGCCTTGTATAGACTCTGTCACGTGATTATTAGTGCTCAAACTTATAAAGATTTACAATGAAAAGGAGCAAGCCAGTAAGCAGCTCCCCTCCATGGCCTCTACATCAGCTCCTGCCTTCAGGATCTTGCCCTGTTTGAGCTCCTGGTCTTACTTCCTNCAGTGATAAACAGCAATGCTGAAATGTAAGCTTAATACTCTTTCCTCCCCAGCTTGCTTTTTGGTCATGGTGTTTCATCGCAGCAATAGAAACCCTAAGATAGTCATATACATCACATGTGACCTGAAAAGGTCACACGTATCAGAGAAGTCCATGTACATTCCTACTATCTGCATATGGTGTATGATCGTCAGATTCCCTACAGCTGAGACCCACAGGCTCCTCTGTGGGGAAAAGTGCTCTGGAAAAAGTCTTCANAAGGGCAGTTAAAACAGTTCAAAGTATGAAATAGGGGCTATGACAACATGTCCTTTATTTCTCATACAGGTTTTTAAGCTAATTATTTTATTTCCAATTTACAGATGAGAAAATTAAGACCCCCAAGATACTAAGTAATTTAATCAAGGTCACATGGTCATTTATTTAATTTTAATTAATTTACTTTGGAGTTCTTATGAACACCATGAAACTTATTCTAACATAATTAAACAGTGATTAGGTAGAAAGAGCAGTGAACTTTCTTGTACAAAGTCAATTTTCTCATTTTTTAAAAGAAATTGTAAAATATATGTTAACAAAATTGAAAAAATTATCTCTAATCCTACCACCTAGAGATTATGGCTGCCAGNATTTTCGTGATTAAACAGTAATTCTGATTTTTATAGGAAACTCTTAATCATTCACACTAATTTAAGGAGGGGAAACAGCGGAGAATCTAAAATCATTTCTATCTGTATTGTGTGCTTTGGGGAGTAGAAAATTAAACTTTTTGATCATGTTCTGCATGGGCTAATTACTAAAATTACTTTTTCTTCCCCAACTGATCCTAATTCAGGGCAAAGTCCTGGAAGCATTTTAGTGACAGGGGATTAAACATGTGCTGCGGCTAATTTAAGAATTGGAAACTCTACACATAGATAATTAAGATCTGACTATAGAACAAAAGCTTGTGCATTGTAATGTGGGGGTCTTTCACCAGCACTTCAGATTCTTCATCCTCAGAGCAATNCTGAAAGGTAGATTCAACTCAATTTGCTAAGCATCCATTGTGAGATTAACTGCCTCTGTAGTGTGCTATAAAATGTCCAGGAAACAATCTGTGATTACAGGGGATATGCAATCCAGTAAAGGAGGTAGCTCAGTTGTCCATCCCACTGACTTTAATAATAGGAATAATAACCATTACAGGTAACATTTATTGAGCACTTACTTACCTGAGGCCCAGATCTGTTTTAAGCTTCTTAAATGTATTAGCTCCTTTTAGCTTGGTGTAAAGCAGAGTGAGGCCAAAAGAAATAATGCACTAAGAGAAGAAGGAGTGAGACACTCTGAAGTGGAATTTAGGAATGNATNAGGACAATTGTTAACAGTTGGAANTGGAGACTGAAATAAACATTCATCTAAACCTGGTCATTGAGGGTCCCTTAGCAGTGAGGGCACATGATGGTGTAGGCAGGCGTCCTGGACTGCTATACTCATTAACAATGAGTGTTGGCTCACAAGTCTCCCACTCCCAGAAGTAGTCTACCCAACAATATGCTCAGAGATGGACCTCCTGTGGAAGACTGATGTTTTATTCTCAATTTTGGTAGAAATAATCTAGCATGAGGAGCTAAATGGTCATGGCTTAAAAAGTACTGTTATTATTTGAGAGTTAAATGTCTCCTAAAATCTTTGTCCATAACTCATAGATTTGTCTTTTCATAGTGTTCCAAATATCTCATGTGGTCCCGTCATATGTTACTTTTTATAAGTATTTCATTGGCCTTGGCTGAGTGGCCCAGTTTTTCTACCTTCTGTTCAAGCTTTGATATTCTGTCCTCCATATCATTCAATCGATTGGTGAGGTTTTCTACTGAACTTTTTATTTGATTTATTGTATTTTTCATTCTAGGCATTATTTTACTTTCATTTTTATTAGTCTTTTGTCTCTTATTTTCATTGTTCATATTTTACTGAACTTTTTAGACAATACTTCTGATCATAGTTTTCTCTTCTCCAACTCTTCCCATATCATTCTTACCTTGCCACCCACCCAACTCCACACTTTCTATCTTTAGAAAACAGACAGGCAAATGAAAGAAGCATGCAAACTAAATTCAAAACAAAACAAAAATAGCAAAGAAAAAGCACAAGAAACACACAGAAACTCATGCACAAATAAAACCTATAAAAACTAAAAATTAGGGGCTAGAGAGATGGCTCAGAGGTTAAGAANACTGGCTGTTCTCCCAGAGGTCCTGAGTTCAATTCCCAGCAACCACATAGTGGCTCACAACCATCTGTAATGAGATCTGGTGCCCTCTTCTGGCATGCAGGCATACTTGCAGGCAGTACACTGTATACATAATAAGTAAATTAAACTTAAAAAAACCCTAAAAATTAAAAGCCATAATATATAAGCAAAAGACAAGTAAAATGAAAAAAAAGTACAAACAAAGCAATATGAGACAAAAAGTCTAAAAAATATATTATTGAATTCATTTTGTATTGGCCATCTACTGCTAGTCATGGGGCTTACAGTTAAGTGTGGTTAGTATACCCTATGAAACTCCATGTCAGTCAATTGAAGATAGCTTCTTGGTTACGGATGGGAGATTGTGTCCACTTCTCCCTCTCAGTGCTAGGATCCTGTCTGCCTTGAACCTGTGCAGATCTTGTGCATGCAGCCACCATCTCTGTGAGTTTATATGTTTGTCAGTCCTATTATATATGGACTATATAGTTTTCTTGGTGTCTTCCATTCTCTCTGTCACTGATAATCATTCTGCATCCTCTTCCACAGCTCACTGAGCCCTGAGAAGAGAGGTTTGATGAAGATATCCCATTTAGAATTGAGTGTTCCAAAGTCCCTGTGTTTATTCTCAACTACTGTAAGAGTAAGCCCCTCTGATTATAACTGAGTAAGGCACCTAAATATGTGTATAGTAGAATATTGTTAGGAGTCATTTTATTGCTATGTTCCTTTAGCAGAAGATATTACTTGGTTTTCCCTAGGGCCCATGCCTATCTAGTCTCAGGTGCTTGGCTACCTGAACAGTGTCAGACTTAGGTTCCATCTCATAGAGCAGGATTTAAACCCTATCAAAGAGNGGTTGGTTATGGCCCCAACTTTTTTGCCACTATTGCACTAGCAGCTCACACACTAAGATTACCTCTGAAGACCTCAGNGTTTATAGCTGGTTTGGTGATTATTATGTTTCTCCTCTGGTAGCATGCAAANTACCTTCTAGTACAAGGAACACTCATCAGTAGGAGTGATGTTCTAGTTAGGCATCATCTAGACTCTTGGTGTTCCATGAGATATGCTAGCATTGTTTTCAGCAATAGGGCCTTGGTTTTGTTTCTGCAGAGCAATCAATAGCCTTGGCAACGGCCTGAGTTATTTTGAGATTTCCACTGGGCATGTTTGGCCAACAACCCAATTAGATGTAACCCATTCCAAGCACTGGAGGTTTCATTTGGTGGCAAAAGATCTTTTGGTGATTGCGTTAAGATTTCTTTTATTTATTTTTTTTTGTGTGTGTGTAAGGAAGTTTCTACTGTAGTTGGTTTCTATGTACCNCTCAGATGGCCCTTGGTTTGTCCCTTCCAATATTCTCTCCATTACCCACCTCTTCCCTCAAAACACTTGAAATGTTCAACATCCCTAGATATCAGGGAAATGCAATTTCATGAAATTTAATATTTCATCTCACAACAATCACAATGACCAAGATTAATAAAAGAAATGACAGCCCATGCTAATGAGAGTGTAAACTTGTTCAGNCACCATGGAAATCAGTATGTCAGTTTCTCAGGAAGATGGAAATTGATCTACCTCAAGAATCAGCTATACAACTGTTGAGCATATATCCAAAGGTCTCTACATCCTACTACAGAGACACTTGCTTATTGATTTTCATTGCTGCTATATTTATAAAATCCAGAAATTGGAAACAGCCTATATGTTCATGAACAGAAGAATGGATATTGAAAATGTGGTACATTTACCCAATGGAATATTACTCATTTATTTAAAAGATAAAATCATGAAATTCATGGTTAAATGGATGTAGTCAGGAAGAAGGTCATCCTAAGTGAAGTACCCAGACCTCAAAAGACTAATATGGTATGTTTTTGCTTATATGTAGATATTAGTTTTTAATCCTTCAATAGGCATGCCACAAACTGTATAACCACACATATAGAGTAGGCTANACTTAGGTATAAAATACCCTTATCTTATACTAGAGAGGGTGATCTATCAAGGAAGGGGATATAGGATATACAGTTAAGAAGGAATGGGAGTGGAGAGACTGGAACAAGAGCATTAAACAGTTTGAATTCTTATAACCCAGGAATAATTCCACAGGGAAGGCACCACTCTCTGTGGGCTACGATGTCCCAAATTAATTTTTAATCAAGGAAATGCCCCCATAGACTTGCCCACAAGCCAATGTGATAGAGGCATTTTCTCAGGTGAGGTTCCTTCTTTCCCAGATGACTCTAGCTTGTGTCAAAAAAGACAAAAACAAAAATAAAACAAAACCCACTAAGCAATGCACCTGGTAACTGGTCATGGTGTAGTCTTGCCCTTCAATGATCTCTCATTATGTCACTCAAGTGTCTCTAGAGGGTGATCTGACAAGTTGTTTGAACTATATGAAATCTCTTTCTGGGTGACAATTTCCTCCTGAAGCTGGCACCAGGGTTGTGTTTTCCTTTTGTCAATATGAGACTTCCTGGAAAATTGCCATTCTTCAGGGACCATTGTTTCTTCATTCCTGATACTTTGGTTATACAAGGATAAAGGAATAAAGCTGTAACAAAAGCCTTGGCTAGGGACTAATCTCAANGCATATATGTGTACATGGAAGGTAAAGTTATTAGAATCATTTATGATGAGAAAATCACCAAAAAACTAATATTTACTTTACAACTTCATTGAGGGAACAGGAGATGAATGTGCCATTATAGAGAGTAAAAGTATCCTGATCAGAGCATAGCTAAACATAAACTATATCTTGACCATATGACCATATGATATTGCCTTTTTAAGTAATGCATTTGTCAGGAATGACCAGAATCTCCCCTGCAATATTCTGCTCCTTAAGCTTTATTGCTATTTTATACAATATAAATCTTAACCTTGAGGCTACAGTTACTGAAAATGCTTTCTGTATTTCTCATTGGATAACATGTTTACTGTCTGAATGTTGTTACACAAAGCTTTATTTGTTCTAATGAAGTACATATTTGTTGTAGCATACTGAATTTAGTCAGTGAAGGTAGATTCAATAATTTACCNTTTTATCCTATCATTTCTACAATTTGCCTTTTTAGAATGAAATCCCAGAATCTAATCTCCTTTGTTTAACCTTTTTCCTGACCATTACCAATAACAACTTGTAACCAACCCCCCTTAGATGATAATAAACATCCATAACCAATTTTTTGGGAATGTAAGCATAGTTCTCTAGACTACTTCCTGCTGATTGGAGGTGCTAGTAATCTTTGGGGATCTTGAGAAAATTTAGGGTTATAATCAAATCCTGACTGGAATATTCTGTGAGGCTGTATCATCTCAGCCAGCTTGTAGCTGTTCTGAATACAGAATTCTGAGGACACTGTAACTGAGGCATTTGGAGATGGTGGATCTCCTGGGCTATTTGTTTTCTTGATGTCTGGTATCTTTGCTCTGAAAATACATAAACTTTTAAAAGTAACATACTTATTTGCACCANTATAAATATAGACTGTGCATTGTACACAAGTCAGCCAAAGATCATTTTTTGTTATGTGTTTGAGCAGATAAAATATGCATCACATGTTTTGTAGTTCTTTTAGGTTTATTTCTTTATATCTGAAGTNAGGATTTCATGGAGTCTTCCTTGATCAAANCTGATCTTCTCTAACTGAGAATGAATCCATAGCCTCTTATTTTCAGTGGAAATAAAAAGCAGAATCTCTTTCCCCAACTAATATATCTTTTGACTTCCATTTTGAAGTCAAGACATTTTATTTTATTTTTTATTTTTTTGGTTTTTTTCGAGACAGGGTTTCTCTGTGTAGCTTGGCACCTTTCCTGGAACTCACTCGGTAGCCCAGGCTGGCCTTGAACTCACAGAGATCTGCCTGCTTCTGCCTCCCAAGTGCTGGGATTAAAGGCGTGCACCACCACCACCCAGCGGCATTTTAAAAATATATATGTTGGTTTAATTCAGCAGCATTTATAATCAAATGTCTCTTAGCAGCTATTGCTCCTTCCTCAGCAGTCAAAAAATTCAAGGACAACACAATAACATACAGTATCCAGACTCTCTGTGTATTTTTCATCTTTACATGGCTTTTTTCTTTTGTATTACTTTACTCCCTTTTTAAGGACTTTATTTTATTTTAAAACTATATTTTTTTCCTTTTATGACTATCTATTCCCTTTCTCTTTTCTCTCCCAAGACTGTACATCTTTAAACACACTGTAATCCATTTAGAGTTTTTTTTTTCCATCTGAATCTATCTTCACTGTGTGTCTGTAATCCTTTTCTGTCTGCATGAACAAAATTTAATCTGCTGTGTAACTTAGATCATGGCATCCTAGTGCTGGCTCCTCCCCCTTGGTTCCCTGAGAGTCTAGTCTCATGGTGGAGGTACATTTACTGCCAGCTCTGCGAGCCATGTTTACCACAACTCTGGGAAGTTTCTAGGTCTATGCCACCACCAAGTACTGTGCCACCTGTTGCTCATAAACTCCATATAACTGCTTGGCAGCAGAGCCTCTTAAAAGAGCCACATGTTTTTGCCACCCAGCCAGAAAGCTGCCTCTTAAAGGAGCCATGATTCTTCTTGCTGCCAGCAAACAGAACCCACCTGAGAAGATGCAGCTACCAAGAAGCCATGCTTGACTCCTTTTTTGTGTGTCTAGAATCATTTGTAACTGTAATTCTTGCTAGATAACTGTTTTGTTTTNTGTAATTTTACTATGTTAAAGTTAAAACCTTCCTTTTAAATAGAAAGAAAAGGGGAAATGATGGGAATGTCTCTTTAAAAATGTGATGCTCTGATTGGTTGATAAATAAAGCTGTTTGGCCAATGGT
>LZPO01017679.1:48893-66803 GCA_001675575.1 Neotoma lepida | reverse complement strand
GGGGAGAGTACAGTGGAGGAGGTACACATTGTATGAATCTATGTGCTCCCGAGAGAGTGGTCAGATTAAAAATATATGTATTTTCTCCTGATGAAAACAGAAAGTTACTGATAGGGGAGATTTAGGAGGGATAGGAGTAAACGTCACCCTTCCCTGAATAAATTGGCTTTTGCGGACTGGGTTTTGATGCTACATAAATATTTTATAATGCAATTAAATTAAACTTTCAAAATGCTGTCGTTATGAAAGCAAAGCACAAGCAGATGAATGTAATTGTGTTGAGGTTAACCTCTAACCACACACACTTGTTTCAAGTGACTTTAAAGTACACTAGCTTTGTTATGTAACTATGAGATGCACCTGAAATCTGAAGCTTTGGGCTGTAAGAATTATGGGTAGAGAAACAATTTGCATTCACTTTATTATTGATACACGTTTGAGTATTTTTTTTTGTTTTTTATAATAAGGCATATTCATAATCATGCCGCTGTAACCAGGACTTTACACATTTAATAGGGAGAAAGAAGAAAGACNGAAACATGATCAAAGAAGTTGGGAAAACTCTACAGTCCTGAATTTGAATTGGAAACATCAGAAGGAATTGCTATTTTATTCTAAAAGGACCGAGAGCTTTTGGAGAAGTACCTGATTCCGGTTTTGAAATGAGAAATGTTCAAGAAGATTCTGGAGTGTCACATCAGACTAGGACCCACAAGCAGCGGAGTTGCATCTGGAGAGAGAAGATGCAGATTTCAAGTGATTCTCATCAAACAGGAAGGAGCTGATGGGTGGATCGTGACAATGAGTGCAAGCAACTAAAAATACCTCAAATGCATTTGCTTCCCCAGCTCATGATGAAAGTAAAAATGAGTTGGAGAAGTGCTAGTGGATCCTATAATTAATTAGAGCGAAAGCTGATAAATAAAATGTGACAAATTGATAGCAGGATGACAGCTATGAGACCTATGGTCTCAGGTGTACTTTNTATAGTACAAATTGACATTCCTTGAGCTCCAAGTTCCACGTGCTGTCCCCTCAATCTGGTGAGCCTGTGACTTTGGTCNGTGACATCTAATGATAGGTCATAAATTATGATGGATCAGTCACCATGGTGGACAAAGCCTAAGGAAGACCATACAATCCCGATGACAAATTCAAATACTTAACTGGCCATATGCCTTCAGGAGAACTGCAATTTTGGTCACCATCTATGAGCATATGACTAGCTCTGTCTTGATCCAACCAGCTGAGAGCAACTGACTGCCCAATTACCAGAGGTAACAACAACATAACAGGTATCCTTTGAATATGCTAGGTTCAGGGGTAGACTGTTTAGCTGGGGATAACTGCAACATGAAAGAATCTCCATTTTCCAAACAGTGTACATCTATCTCAAGGTAGCAAGGAAATGGTAAGAAGATTTTAGATAGAAATATGTTCGCTAATAAGTACAGAAAAGTTCAAGAATAAGAATATAATCTATACGGATCTAGGCANTGTCATTACACAAAGTGAAAACTGCACAATTTTGTCTGCCTCTTATGAAACTGTTGGTGTGTGTGTGTGTGTGTGTGCGCGCGCGCGCGCACGCACACACACACGTGTGCTAAGGAAAGCCCGGGGAAGGTCAGAAGAGGACTTGACAGAGTCAGTTTTCCCCTTTCATCATGTGGTCCTGAGAATTGAATGTAGGTCTTTCGGCTTGGTAGTAGGGGCTCTTAAATACAAAACATTTTTGTTAAAAAAAGAAGAAACTTGAATTGAATTATCTATGCATTTAATGACTGTTTTACATGAAACACAGGGTACCACTTTGTTTTTTTGTTTTTTGTTTTTTTGTTTTTTTTTCAGTGTTGGAAATAGAACTTTGGACATCACACATAGAAGGCAAGCACTTGATGGAGCTGTGGCCTCCACTCAGAGGACAGTGTTCAGCTGCTAAGCTACATCCCTAGGCCCAGAGAAGCATCATCATCCTACTCTAGCTACAGGAAATACTATAAAAGAGATGACCTGATCTTTAAACAAGGGTATTTGAAGGTAAGAACTAGAGAGAGATGAAAACCAGCAATTTAGAAAATAANTAAACAGCTTCAATAATTGTATCCTGATTCAACCTAACAAACCAGTCAAAATGTATATCAATATTCAGTGACTCTAGGCAAATATCAATATTCCAAGTGCAGAGGAGATGTTGTGCTTGTGTTGAAAGAGAAGTTCTAATCCTTTAGAAATATATCCCAAAGTATTTTGCTGTGTAATAATTGCTTTGAAGTGATGTAGGGCAGCCACACAGGTGAAAAACATTAGGTTATATGTCAGTATGGGAAACAGTGAGAGATTGTGATATTATTCTGCTGTTGCAAAAGTTTGAACCTTTCCATTACATAAAGTTTAGAAAAAAATGCATTTGGATATCTTATCTGAAGAAGAAAATCCATTCCTATATTATAGTGTCCCCAGTTGATGAACCAGAGCAGCTGAACTTGACCATAAAGATTCCTAAAGGGAGTTCTTACTTGGGCCCAGAAAGGAAAACCTCTTAAGTCTTATGTTTTTCCTTCCTCCGGTGATTTCCATCCAATTATAAGACTAAGTAAGGTGAAAAGTCTAGGCATAAAGACAAAATAAAAGCAGCTAACAAATGAAAACATTACTTCAGAACNGAGCAAATTACCAGAGGCAGTATATCGGAACAATGTATTGCTGAGCTCAGTAAAACTAGATTTTTTTTTTCCCAGCAATTCCACTAATAAGGGAATGACCTCAGGCAAGTTATATAATTTTGTGGCTTCCTTTTCCTTATCTGCAGAGTATCCCTTCTGTGCTGCAGTTTCAAAGCAATCCAGGCCAGTCTAGGCCATCTTCACCAACCTTCTTCCCTCCCTTGCCCTCCCCCTGTCTCTTATACACATCTAGATGTGTATAAGAGACAGGTATACAACTGCCTAGAGATGGTATTTACTGGCAGGGGTTGTCGGAGACATTCTCTAACAATGAAAAAAAAAACTTATAGAGTATGTCAACAATTAGGGCTAGGAGAGGTAATACATTATTTTTACATACCCACTCCAGTAACTAGGCTAGACATAAAGTGATATACACACATATCAATATTTCAGTCCCTTGTAATGAAAGAATTACCAATGCCAAATAAATTAGCATTGATATTATACTTCCTTTTCTTCAGTGTGATTGAAAAGTTCTAATCAAATTCACATGACAGAGAATTCTCACAGGGTGATAGTAAGTTTCAGTCTTCTCATGTGAATCTACAAATATTTGATAGCTTTGGGNACCTTCTTTCATCTAATCCATACACAAGGAATTCCCACCATTGAGGGTGACATTAAATTTCCTCTTTCTATTCCCAAAGTTTCATTCAAGTCATAGTCCTTGCATTTTGTATTCCTTGTGACTCCCATTCATCCCATGAGGATGGCTCTTCTTCAGCAGAGGGATCTGCTAAATAGAAATGCGCATGCTTGGACTTGGATGGGCCCCAGAAAGAAATGCGCATGCTTGGACATGGATGGCGCCTCTGTTGAATGGCTTGGTCCTGGAGTTGCTTTCATTCTCTCTAGTGCTTCCGATTGCTAGCTCTACTGCCCTCTGGTCTCTCTCTTGCAGTGAAACTTGAGCTAGCGTGTTTGTTCACAGACCTAAACTGACACCACATTTAGTAATAGAATTTCATAGCCATGACTTCCAAAGTGAGGTAGGCTTTACTTTGGAGTTACAAGGCTAGGTCTCATAGACCAGTTCTTGTTAGCAGCAAGTTGTCCAGGTNAGTTCTGATTCTACNGGGAGTCCATGAAAGAACNAAGTGAGGAATAACATATGCCTTTCCCTGAGGCACACTGAGTAATGAGACAAGTAGGGGCAAATGAAGGGCAGGGATCTTTTATTAGGAGCTAACTTGGAACATGTGTCTTTGCTAATATCAAATTCGAGAATGGGTCAGATTTGTCTCCATAGGACTGGGTCAGACCACTCACAGCCTCGCCTCTTCACTCCTTTGTCTTCCTCTGCCCTGAAACCCTCGGGGAAGGTTCTAGCTTAACTAGTAGCTAATGTGGGCTCCAGAGACAACTAACAGGGAAGCCTGATTCCTGCTAGTGAATCACTTTCTCAGTCAGAAGAGAGAGGGGGATAAGCATGCCAGAGTTGGTGCCCACAGTGTGCCAGTTACGTTACCCAGCTTCTTCTGAGATGGAGTACACAGCTCGGGGTGAGGATACGGTGAGAAGCNCTGATTTACCTGGAAGGAATCACCAGGAGTGGGAAGAAAGCATTCAGCTCAAACTCCCCAGATTCATTTTCGGTCCATGGAAATTGAAATCATAACACATACTGTATCCCAAGGACTCAAGAAGGGGAGATATACACACATCAGGATGTGTTCTCTCACCTTGAGGCTACCATCCTTCACACCTGTCCTTTTGAGTTCTCCTGGTGCCCCAGACCACTGTAGAATTTGCTTCTACAATGCCCTGAAATATNTATGCACATTTCATTAAGTAAATCAACTTGAATGCCTGTTGCAATCCAAAGCTTAAAATCCATTCTGTTCTAAACTTCATTTTTCCAACCGTGTGTCACAAGTACTTCAAGGAGAATTAATGACAACAAAAAAGATAGTATAAAATTTCTCTAGTTGTGAGATGCCAATACCATAGAAAATACCTCAAACTTTTCATATAAAGACCCCCTAATATTATAAAAGTCCCAGGGCAAAGCTGAAGTTCAAAGATTAAATCTTCTTTCAAGTGAAAGTCAAAATATATTAAAGTCCAAGTGAATTAAAGTCTGATATCAAATTATTTCCCCCGTGGAATTAAATGTTTGAAGTTTGAAACTTGTAAGTTGTAATTAAGACTCAACTATCTTCCTCACTCTGTAACTCATCTGTCTCAGAGAGATTCTGGATGCCTTCATGGACTTGGTCTTTCAACAGCTGTATTCCTGGAGGCACACCCCCCCCTATACACACATTCGAGTGCACACACACAAATGTACATGCACACATACATGCATGCACACACACACATACAGTTATATCTCTTTCATTTGGACCTGTAAAATTTGTAATTGTCAGGTCTCAGGTGTACCTCATTTGAAAGCTCTGTAGAATTTACAGATAATAAGATTGCTGAGCATTGGCTCCATACTCACCAATTCAGACCACGANCCCATCACTAGTACTTATAGTAACATTAGACGCAGAATTATGTTGCCAGAGCCATTGCTATCAAAGACGATGGCGGACACTCATTGCTCTGTGTGAGAAGAGGAAATGGGTAATAGCTAGGTGGCAGCACTTATCAACAACCCAAAACCTATTAATTCAAACTACAGTGGGATAAATCTACCAGGGGGAAAAAAAAAAAGACTGATTTGGGTGCCACAAGCTTGCCTGTTTTGGACAGGGAATATCTTCCCCTGTGTATTGCTTTCTGTCTTGGGTGGCAGAAAAGGCATTTGTATCTTTCCATAGAGTTAAGAAATTTGTATTACTAACAGTTCTAAATTTCAAGTCTTAGCTAAGATGTTTTTCTAGTTGCCTAGTAATGATTCAACATTATTGCATTTCCCCTGCTCCTGGTACTGGGTGTGGACTCTGTTCCCATGCCATCCCCTGTCTCTCNATAGCCAGCATCCATTCTGTGCCACGAAGAGTACAGTTCTCCTGAATTTACAGTTGTATTAGCTCCCCACAGCTTCTGCCTTTGAGAATGTATACATTTTAATTATAGTTAGCCACATTACAAAAAACCAACTTGTAGNCAAACTTCATAAATCCAAGGCTAAGTTTGACATATTTTCTTTTCTCTATCCTGGGGGATAATTCAGGACAAGAATGAATGGAGAGAGGGAGGGAAGACAAGAAGGAGGAAGAAAAAAGGGAAGGATGATTTGAGAAGCCTATTTAGATCCAGCACTTAAAATTTAAAGCCAGAACTTCTATTTTGGCTGACACCTGGTAAGACCGGGAAAGCAGAAATTGTGTGGAAGACCCATCACTGATGAACATCACCTAAGCCACTGCTCCTTTAGAAAGCCTTGCTGGTTTGATCCGGTGGGCTGGGACCATCTGCCACTGGTAGATCTAATTGGTTCCTTGCTAGACTCCTTAGAAAACTGACTGAATTTAAGGGCCTTTCCCAAGGCTGATACTCTTTTTCTCAGCCTCAGTCCCTATGAATCTGTCATTGGCCTGTGGATCTAGCTGTCTGACCTATTGTATCCACTAACTTCAAACCACAGTGCTCTTCAGGCTAGCACCTGCTTCCCCCATCTCAGCAGTGAAAACCTGGCCCCTAATTTAGATCAAAAATTAAATATTATTTTGAAAAAATACAGGAAAAAAGCCTAAGTATAATATCACATGAGTCTGGACTTCCATGTCTCTTTTCTACTCTCCTATTCTTCAGAGTTCTTGGCTCATACATGAGGTACTGGAAATCGACAATTCTTAAGGTTATTCTTCTACAACAAGGTCCAGAAATAAAACAGAGGGCTACAGAAATTCTCAATTTTGGTTTCCAACTGTGAAGTTGGGGTATATACACAAGCCATTTTTGCACTTCNNTAGAGGNAGGTTCTCTAAGACCATGTCTGCAAATAACATTGGACCACAGGGATAGGATGAGAGTGGGGGATTCAGTCCTGCTCCCAAGCAGTAGAAGGGCTCAGAGAAGCTGAAAACGTCCAATTTATTCTTAATAAACTCTGTAGTCATGTCAGTCTAACCCTTCCCCAGAGAAGACAGAAAGAGACTGGAGAGTGCAATGCTCATGAGCTGTACTGGCAAGGAAGGAAATATCTTCCCTTCATCCCCCTACANCCATTGCCAACCTTTCTATAGTGTAACAACTCTCTTCCCTTTGCACTTACTTACAGATGAAAATCTGAGACAAAGATGCCCATTTTTACCTGTCTAGTATCTGTGACTCCTGGGTCTTGGGCTCTATTTCTAGAAAACAATATACAGTTCTGGACAAATATGTCAGAANGAGACTCAGCAAAGCACAATGACTAAGCCCTAGAATGCTCAGAGGTTAACGTAGCCCACGGGAGTACATCACTTCCTCCTCCCCAGCAGCTGGAGTTAGAATAGAAAGTAAAGTCGATCTGAGCAGCCTTAGGAAAGGTATCAGCACTTGGGTCAGATGAGACAAAAGAGAATTACTGAATAGGATTTTATTCCTGTTTCGTTCCTGTTGAAATGGCCTTCTTCATTTAAATGCTTGACAACACTTGACAGAGCATAATAGTTAAAGTTGTGGGAATACGCCCCCTCCAACTCTCCTTCTCCTCTCTTTCTTAACAGGGAATGAATTCANGAGAAAACTCATCAGAACAAGTCAAGCGATCTGTATTTCACTATGCCTGTTGATTCTGATTTGGGCCATAGACATCCTCATTCTTATTGTTTTAGATCTGTTATTTGTAAAAGAAACAGAACATGCTAGAATTATCAGCCCTGGGGAGCTGGAGGGCAAATCATGCTAATGGGATAAATAATATATCGTTTATTAGAAATATTCTTCAGGGTTTACTTTACTAGCCTAAACAACATACTTAGCAACCTCTAACAAGTTTCAGGGGGACATATTACTTTGTGACTCAACAAAGATCCTTGGTGTACTGTCTAAATTAGACAGCATATTAAGAATTAATGACAGGCCAATTCCCTACAATTATATTTTTCTCAGGGGAGCAGACAGCTTGGTTTTCATGATATTAGCAACTTTTGGCAGTGAATCTTTTTTTTTTTTTATGTAGTGTCAGGTGATTCAACTTGCCAATGATTCTTTACTTCACACAGGGGCATTGTCAACAAACAAACATATTTCAATACCTCTGGGAAAAATTGAAATTATCTGTCAATGGCAGTTATTTAAGGAAGTGACTGTGTGGTGGTAGATGCAAGGATGCCCTTCCCAGAGCTCTCTTCAGGAAATGAAGGGCTGATCTCCACAGTTTCTGAGGTGATGCTAAACCTCAGCTCTTGGCTCCAGCTCCTCTTACAGGGGATTGCTTCTAGTGAGGAAAATTGTCTCATCCAAGGTCATCTCCCCTGTGCAGATGCAACCCACACCTGATGGCCAACAGTGTGGGAATGTAAAGACTTGGACTCCAGTCCCTAAGTCAAGATAACTTTTAAATTCAAAGCACTAATGAAAATGACCTGCTAACTAAGAATATTCTACCCAGTAAAGTTGTCCTTCAGAAATGAGGTAGAAATGCGAACTGCCCCGGACAAATTAGACCTAAGGGACTCTGTCATCATATGGCTTTACAGAATATGGGGAGAAAGTTTTCAAAGCAAAAGGAAGGCAGATAACTAGTAATAAAATACTCAGGAAAGTAAACACTCAGTGAAATACATCTCAACAGTCTCCCCAATAATTCTACAGTCCTATAAGGGTGGTGTGGGAAGTTCTTTACCCAACAACAAGGGTTGAAACACAGCATCTTTCATAATTTTTACCCTCAATAAATTACCTGAAAAAGTAGTAGAGGAGAGAACATGCATGGATATATTGACACTAAAATAGGACAACACACTGTAAGAAAATTAGAGATCAGTATTTCCCAAGATAAAATACATCTTTATCCAAATATTAGCAAATTAAATACATGTATGAATATAGATGCACTTAATCTATATCATTTATGCTGGGGAGATTGCCTCAGGAAATAAAGATACTTTCTCACGTGGTAGAAGGAGAGAATTGACTACTACAAATTGTATTTCAATGTGCCTGCAGTGGCACAGGTGGTGAATGCACACAAACATACATACAGACACACAGACACATAGACACACACACACACACAGACACACAGACAGACACACAGACACACAGACACACACACACACACACACACACACACACTGAATAATAAAAATATTTTAACAAGTGCATTATGACAAAAAAATAGAAAGAAAACAAGTTTTTCTGAGAAAAAGTTATTTGCTTGTTAATGATCTAGAAACTTTGTGTTGCTGTTTTAAATTTGTCCACTCATTTTAACCTTGGGGGTAACCAAATTATGTAAGTTTGGGTTTTTGTTGCCTGCCTTTGATTCTACTAATTTCATTCACTGTTCCTTCACTCTTATCCTACTTTTATATATTTGCTTGTTTTCAAGCCTTTATTAAAGTTTTTTTTTTCCTTCAGAATCTAGGGTTTCATGCAGTACCAAGTACTGGTCCCTGTGAATTATTAATATCTTACTATTTCTGATCTTTCCCCTTTCCCACTTAACGGCTCCAGGCCCTGCTCACGACTGCCTGATACTCCTCTACAGAGGGCTGACAGCTGACAGCCATTCTACCTTTCCCTGATGGAGATTTTAAAAGAGAAAATTGTAAACACAAGACTTGGAAGTTCTAATTCAAAAGCATATTTTTTTTTCTTTGCTGATTTGAAGAGAGGCATTCTTGTGATAATGGGACCGGGTGAAAAAGTGCCAGCCTTAAACACTCTTGTGATCAAATGCCATTCCCACAAGAAATGAAAGGGGAGATTTCCTTATTTTCAAGTTATGTTTTAGTTGTGACACATACTGTTTCTAATGATGACTAGATGACTTGTATCATGATATGTATATGTTTATAACATTGGGAGACTGCCTTTAAAAACAGTAGATTCAAGATCACACTCGATGCCGAGTTCCCTCCCCCTAACAAATCGTTCTAGACACCAGTTATCCATTTGTTTATTTTATTTTTTTAACTTTTCCTGGGCAGTTGACAGTACACAGGGAGTGGTGAGGGTAGACCACAGAGGACATCAAAATATTGTCAGGATGCAGAAGAGATTAAGTCGAGCGCTAATGTCCAGAGTGAACACCCTGAAGCGCTTGATTTTCTCTAGTAGATGGATGTGCCAGCCCGAGAAGTATAGTCACAGCACATTGTGGGTCAGTGATGTAAAAAATAGGAAAAAAAATTAAAGGTCCTCGAGAAGTGGAGACCTGGAGAGTATCTGGTACTCCAGAAGTTAGGTGTGAGTTGTACCATCTTAAAATAATGTTCTCAGTATAACCAAGCCTTGAGGTTTTTAATTGTAAACTATGTTATGCTAGAAATTCTATGTACTTATTAGGTGATGTANGTGGGATAAAACAGAAGTCCATGGCACATAGTAGCTGTTTAATAAACCCTGATTTCATCTTCGTCTTCCCTTTTATCCTTTCATGCAGAATATATGCTAATCTCGGGAGAAGCCATACATTTCTATGTAAATCTTCCTGGGCTGAAAACCATGGGGAAAGACAATTAAGTTTAATCGATGAGCCGATATAAACACNCATTAACAGATGCCCCATTTATAGCAGCAAAGGCTGGCTGCTTTGCAATTGCTTCTTATAAAATATGACATTAATCAAGAAGACTAATTTTGGTGCTGATGTGATTTAAAGTGCTTCCACTCAGATTCCACCTGGGGACAGTAATATATTCACAAACAGCAGCAATTGGGGCAAATCCCTGTTGCTAATCTCACCTATATTAGCTTTTCCACCCTTGGGAGTATGATTAATTTCGAAGTCTAAGGAAGAAAACAGGATGCAGAGAGAACTGAAAATTTAATTTCGTGATTGGGTAATATTTTGGCTCTTAGGACATTACCTTCTTTTTTAACTTTCATTAACTTATTTTTTCTTTTATTGAAAATAGATTTTTTTATACAATATATCCTGATTTTGCTTCCCCCCTCTACTCTTCCCAGTTCCTTTCCATCTCCCTTCCCATCCAGATCCACCCCCTTCCTGTCTCATTAGAAAACAGACAGCTAAGAGATAAAAATAAAATAAAATATAATAATATAAAACAAAACAAACCCATCAGAATAGGACAGAACAAACAATCAGAAGGAAAAAGAGCCCAAGAAAAGGCACAAGAAACAGTTATAGACAGAGACCTACTTCTTTGTACACTCAGTAATCCCATAAAAACACAAGTCCAGAAGCCGTAATATATATTCAAAGGACCTGTAGGAGGAAAAAAAAACATAAAAACAAAAAGATAAAAGAAAATGCCCTGACGCAACATTGTGAGATCTCCAAAGATGCTGTTGAGTTTATTTGCTGTTGGCCATCCATGGCTGGTCATGCAGCCTANCCTTAAGAGCAGTTTGTTTCTCCAGTATCCTTAGGAGAAAACTAAACTTTCATTTGCAAATGGTTATCAATTGGAGATAGCTTCTGGGTTAGGGATGGCGCATATGTCCAATTCTTTCAGCTCTAGAACTCCTTTTGGCTCAGACCCCTGCATGCCCTGTGCATGCTGCCACAGTCTTTGTGAGTTTATACGTGCTTTGGTCCTGTTGTGTTTCCTTGATGTCCTCCATCCCTTCTGGTTCTTATACTCCTTCTGCCTCCTCTTCTGCAGGGTTCCCCTGAACTCTAAGGGGTGGGGAGATTTGATAGAGATACCCTGTTTAGGGCTGAGTGTTTCAAGGTCTCTCATTCTGTGCATAGAGTCTGGCTGTGGATCTCTGTATTTGTTCACATGTGCTGCAGGAGGAAGCTTCTGTAATGATGGCTGAGCAAGACACTGATTTATGAGTATAGCAGAAAGTCATTAGGAGTCATTTTATTGCTACATTCCTTTAGTAGAACAATAGTATTTGGTTTTCAGGTCCCTGAGCTATCTAGTCTCAGGTTCTTGGTCACCCAAGAACAGCCTTGGGTATGGGTTTCATTGCATGGAGCGGGTCTTAAATCAAATCAGATATTGGTTGATTACTCCCGTAAGATTTGTGCGACCATTGCACTAGCATATCTTGCAGGCAGGACACTATTGTAGATGAAAGGGTTTATAGCTGAGTTGGTGTTTACAGTTCTCCGTTGGTGGCATGNGGAGTACCTTCTGGTACCAAGAATACTAGCCTGTAGGGGAAGGCTCAAGGTATGCACCAGCTGGATTTTTTCATGTTCATTGAGGTATGTATGTGTTGTCCTCAGTAGGGCCTTGTTGTCAATTTTTAGAGAGCAATCTATGGCCTTGGCAACAGTCTGGGATGTTTGAGGGCTCTCATAGGGACCCCTTTGGCCAACAACTCAAATAGATGTAACCCATTCCCTGTACTGGAAGCTTCATTTGGTGATGACAGATGTCCAGTCTGCTTCCCCAGTGATTTTGGTGATTTCATTTAGATCACCTTCATATTTGTGTATATTTTAGGAAGATCCTACTGTATCTAGTTTCCATACTACCCATCAAATGGCCCTTAATTTTAGCTGTCTCTCCCCACATTCCCTGCTTCATCTTCCTCTTCCCTCTCCCTCCCCACTTGATCCCTGGGAATGAGGGCAGAGAGTGAGGAGAGGTCACAGCAGCTACTCTGATACAGAGCTGGAGAGGAGACTGAGGGATTGGATCTGGGGGAGAAGAGGGATGATCTGAAGCTGGCCTCTGCCTCACTGGCCTACTTGCTTCTCTCGCAGGCTTGGCTGGTAGCTTCCCAGGAAATGATGCCTGCTGGAGTTGGGGCCTGAGACAAAGGAATGAGAGGGAAGGAGGGTTGGAAGAGAAGATGTGTGTGATCCACTGGAGAGGAGATGAAACTGGGGCATTGGATTTTGAGGAGAGGATAGAGAGAAGGTAAAGATTTTAAGTTAGCCTACCTGCTTCTCCAGGGCACCACTTTCATTCTNATCATTTCCCAAGTAACTATTTGGTGTGATTTGATTGAGCACAGTCCAGTGTACCAAGCAGACCTGTGCTTTCCATTTGTGGTCTCTTACTTCNCCGGATAACAAAACTTAACTATATTATATCNCNTAAGATAGCATATTGTATCTTGAGTCCTGCTTGTACAGCTGGCCATTTATACAAATTCCCAAAGGGGGTCCATGCCACCATGGTGTTTTCTCTGTATGNAGAGAAACTGTAGTACCTAGAGATGACATATGTAAACCATAGTCACTCCACATGACAGAAACGAGGCATAGTTATACAACAGCTCTTGAACATAAATGCTTAAAGCAATATTGAATAAAACTTTTCTAAGTTTTAGATACTGAAGCATTCAAAAATTTGCATGGGAGTACAATGAGCATGAGAGAGATTACCTCATAAAAGCGACATTTGGGCTGTGCAGAGAAGATAGTGTAATGTCCCCAGCATAGAATTCAGGATCAGCCCACCTGCCTTTTAACCCACTTCTGTTTCACTGTTGTGTGACCTTGGACAATGTGATGGTTAATACTGCAGGAATGCTTGTGAGGGCTTGTCTCGACCAGATGAGGGAGCCCACTCTTGCTGTGGGCGGCATCATTCTGTGAGCTTGGATGCTGTATTACATAAAAGGAGAAAACCATCTGAGGACAGGCATTCATCACTCTCTCCTTCCTGACTAAATACGTAATGTGACCAGTATCTCAAGTTCCTGCCACCAGGATTGCTCCACCATAGTGGTCTGTACCCTCAAACTGTCAGCCAACGTCAGCTCTTTCTTCCTTAAATTGCCTTTCTCAGGTATGTATCACAGCAAAGAGACATCAAATGCTGACAGATTATCTAACATTTGAGAGCCATCTTCTTTCCTCATTTTGGAAATGGGCAGAGTCATAGTGTGTCCCCCTCTGCCCCAAAGAGAGGACAGAGCTTCGTACAGAACCTACGAGGGGTTTGGTTTCAAAATACAGCAATAAACACACAGCTGGGATTAGCTGTGGGTAATAAAATGGGACTTTGGGATTTGTAGCAGAGAGACTTCTACAGGCAACACCCAGTAATCTGAATCCTTGTATAATTTCCCCCATTAGGAATGGACACATGTGCTAGGGCAGCATTTCTGTGGTGCTTATGTCATGGGGAAATGGATTTTTGTATATTTAATTAAGGTTTCTAATCAGCTCTTCTGAGATTAATTAAAACAGATTATCTGGTGGGCCCAATCTGATCTCAGAAACCTTTTAGAAGAAGCAGTTTTCTCCGCTGTAGCTGAAAGGGAAGTCAGAGATTTATAGCAAGCNAGGATTCCACCTGCCGCTGCTGACGGAAGGCAAGAGCCCTCAGCTGGAGGCTTGCTTCACAGCCAGCCCNGGCAGTGAGAACTAGAGTCACAAACCACGAGGACTGATTCTGCCAGTAACCCAGACACACCTGGAAGTGGAGTCTTGCCTAGAGCATGCAGGGGACAGNTCAGTTAGACTGCTGGATGTCTCAACCACTGTCAGGACTCCCTCAAGAGAGAAGCTGGTCAAATATGCTTATTTATTTATTTATTTATTTTTTACTCCATGGACAGTTGGAAGGTAAATGGTGTTAAATTAGTAAGTAATTTCTTATACAGCAAATGGAAGTGTTCAATGAAGAGGCTAATTGAACTGTATACAAGGGCTACCCAAAGCTATCTAGAAAGACCCTTAAGGCTTTCTAGAAAATGTTCTAAGAAGCTTAGAACAGAAACAAACAACAACAACAACAACAAAACAGCAAGGAGTATTGTTGGTTGTTTTTGCTCTTTTCTCTTTGGGGAGTCCACCACCCAGTCTCCAAATAAATCACACATGGAGGTTTATTCCTAATTATAAATGCCTGGCCTTAGCTTGGCTTGTTTGTTGCCAGCTTTTCTTAACTTTAAATTATCCCGTCTACCTTTTGCCTCTGGGCTTTTTCCTTTTCTCACATCAGTATATCTTTCTTTCACTCTTACTCTGTGGCTGGCTGTGAGGCTGGGGTGCTGGCCCCTAGCATCCTCCTCTCCTTGTTCTCTTGCTCTTTCTTCTTTTCCTCCCAGACCNCTCCTATTTTTCTCTCTGTCTGCCAGCCCTGCCTATTCCTTCTCCTGTCTTGCTATTGGCTGTTCAGCTCTTTTTTAGACCATCAGGTGTTTTAGACAGGCAAAGTAAACACAGCTTCACAGAGTTAAGCAAACGCAACATAAAAGAATGCAACACATCTCTGCATCATTAAACAAATGTTCCACAGCTTGAACAAATGTAACACATCTTAAAATAATATACAACAAAGGAAGACATAGTGAAAGGAAGGGTTGGGGAAGAAAGACGCCAACAGCTTCAGAATCAGAAAGGTATGCACATATGGGATGGACATGCCGGAGTGGGAGGAAAGATGGGCTAGCATGTGCTACCACCTGACTCTAACCAACCCCCTAATTAGTTACTTTTCTCATCACCCTGATAGGGGGTTTGAGCCCATCGTAGCAGGAAGACATAGCATCAGGCAGCTAGAGTGGGAAGCTGAAAGGTGACAGTTTCTTCAACATGCAGGAAGCAGAAAGAGTCAACTGGAATTGGGGTGAAGCTATGAACTCTCAAAGCATTCCCCAGTGCTATGCTTCTCCAGCAAGCCTCCACCCCCCAAACATCCCATTGCCTTCTCAAATGATGCCACCAGCTGGTGGGCCACATGTTCACATATCTGAGTCTATGGAGATAGTCCTCATTCAGTCCATCACAACAGCTGACGATGGGGCTGTAAGTCTAATTAGAGCATTTTAATGTTTTAATTTATACATATTCTAGCTAAATCATTCTGATTTTTAAAAAGATAATGCTTAGACTTTGTAATTTTAATTTCAATCATCGTGTTGAATACAGGAACTTAACACTCCTCCCACACTGTAACCTNAATTTTGTAGCTCTCTTCTGAAATGGAAACATGAGTGTGACTTGTAATTTTAGAGTTTCGTCCAAACTCTCTGTGAAGCGCTTTGATTTCCTTTCCCTGTCCTGAGAATATTAGAGTGTTCTGCTGGAATTAGACAGTTCCGATCAAGGCATCATCATCTTGCTGGTATGTACTCAGCAAACTCTGACTTTTGCTACAACATGCTAAGTTTTGGTTCTCTCTCACTCAGCTTCAGCACTTCATTAGGTCCAGACTGCTAACTTTGCCCGAGACATTTTTGGTGTTCATTAAGTCAGTGAAAGATCCAGTGCTGAAATCTCTCTCTTCTAAATAGTTGGATGGAAGGAATAAAGCCTTATAGGAGTTTTGAAACTTTTGTGTTGAAATAATAATATTAATATGTGATCTTATTTTATGTTGTATCCATAGAAATTTTAGAGAGCTGAATACTTGGGACCCAATTTTTATTTTATTTTTTATATTTTTTTGGGGGAACCAATTTTTAAATCCAGGATCGGCAAAATGTTCTTTTTCAAATAAAAGAGCATCTCTTTAGGTGCCAAGAAAATGGAGCACAGTGCATTATGGTTTTCCAACTATTTCAGGATGATCACATAAAAGAAGGTGATTTTGTCTTGAGGCCCGTGATGTTACACAGTGACATGNGCATGTGAAGACTTCAATTTACTTACAATTTACTTCGACATTTGAAAGTAAATTCTGATGGTTTAAAAGAAGCATTCTAATGTAAATCCAAACTACACTGAGATTCCATTTTACCCCACTCATAATGATAGTAATTAAGAAAATAAACAACAGGGCTAGCCAGATGGCTCAGTCCTTTAAAGGTGTCTGTAATCCCAGAACTCCTAGGGTGATATTGGAGATGGAGATTGGGTGAATAAGCTCAAAGGCCAACTAGCCTGGAGTACACAGTACAGCAAAAGCAAGAGAGCCCCTTCTCCAACAAGTGGAAGAGAGACCCTGACTCACATGGTAGGAGAAAACAGCTTCTGCACGTGTTCTTTTGGCCTTCACATGCCTGTTGTGGCACATACGTGCCCAGAGTCAGTCAGTCAGTCTGTCTGTCTCTCTCTCTTTCACACACACAGAGTAATAATGATAATGACAATGATAAATAACAATTTAAAAAAAAAAAAAGCAAGTGTTGGCAAGGACAAAAGAAAACCCTTAATGGGACCAGGAGCTCCCTGGCACATGAGCTGGCTTTTTGGAACCTACTCCCTATGGTGGGATGCCTCACTCAGCCTTGATGCAGGGGGAGGAGTTCAGTCCTGCCTCAACTGGATATGCCATGCTTTGTTGACTCCCATGGGAGGCCTTATCCTTTCTGAGGAGTGGATGGGGGGTAGAAAGGAGGTGGGGGAGGGAAGGGGATGAGAGGAGGGAGGGGAAACTGTGGTTGGCATGTAAAATAAATAAAAAATTAATAATTAAAAAATGAAAAAAAAAGAAAACCTTTATACACTGTAGGTGAGGATAGGAAATAAGTATGAAGCTTCTCAAAAAAGCTAAAAATGGGTCTTCCACATGACCCTGATAGTACTCCTGGGTATTTACCCAAAACACTCTAAAATCTATGTAGCACAGATATTTTGCATATCAATGTTTATTACAGCACATGACTAGTCACAATAATCAATGTTTATGATATAATAGTAATTATTATGGCACAATTTGTAATAGTTAAATTATAGAACCAACCTATGCCTCGTCATTGTGTGGTTCCAGGGATTGACCTAACTGGGGTGATAAGGGAAGAAAAAAGGATAGACACATGGACACATAATGGGGTGGTAGTTGGGGCCCTCAAATGGAGAAGCTACAACATGATTATAATATACAGTTCAACAGGGAGATGGAGTTATTGCATGCAGCTGAACAAGTAGGCAAGATTAATGGTATGCAGCTGAATTGAGGAAACAGGTTTAGCTAATCTTGGAGCAGTCTCTATAGTGAGCAGTCTTCCAGTCATAAACATCTAGGAGGAGAAAGTTATGGTGGCCATTTTCTCCATGTGTCATCAGCATTTGCACTTGGACCAGAAGGCTTTGGCATTTCCCTGGACTTAGCCTGGGGAAGGGTTTGGCATTGCCCATGGGTCTGAAGCATTGGAATCTTTACATGCTCACGCCCATGTCAGTAACACACATTCACCCTGGACTTCACTCATTCCCCACAAAGCTGGATGTTCAAGAACAGAGGAATACATAAACAAAATGTGCTATACATACACAGTGGGATTGTTTTAGCCATAAAGAACACGTTAT